>JAQFZT010000091.1:0-43973 GCA_034696325.1 Camisiidae sp. | reverse complement strand
GGCAATCTCTGAGAAACAGGATTAGATTGAAAATTACAAACTGGGGCAGGCAATTAATTCAAAGAGTAACCTGTGGACAAAAATAGTGTTAAGTCTCAAGTTTTCTAGTATTTGTCTAATGTTTAGGAGAAAATCTTATCAAATGGAAATTCATTCAAATTGTTATATAAAATATTTATAGATAATTTCTACTACTAATATATTAATTATTACTTTTATATGAATGTCAAGTGTGCTTATATTGAAAGCATTACAATCAGGTTGAATCATATTCTCTCAGACCTTTCGATATTTGTATATCTTATATAAAATATTATTAGACATATTTTTAAATAATAACAGAAACATTCAGGTTTTAGAGACCGAACAGTCTTTAAAAGTTGTAATTCTAATACAAATAGACATTTGATTGAAAAGACAGCTCTTTTCTGGGAAATAACTTTTAGTTTCTGAGTGAGTTGTGTGGCCGGTGTGAGTTGGGCCCTATACTAGCTTCGTGACTGTCCATAAAATGAATATTTCTTAATGGTGTGAAATGACTGGCCGTTTTAGAAATATTCTGTAATATTATACAAGGTTAGTTGAACTGAATATAAATAGATAGCGCGCACATAACGTTATCTATTAGTGTTGTTCACAAATATTGGATGTCCTATTGGATGGTTAAGCCGCACCTCCTTTGCTAAAAATTGGATAAACAGTATACTAACGTTTATTAACTTAATGCCCTCTATTGCTTCTGTTGCCTCATCAGAACTATTTTGTGCAAAATCAATGATAAAGAATGAGAGCATGGCAGACATCGTTCTCAGGTGTACTCGTAGGAAACAAGCGAATCCAAGGCGAAAAAACGGTTTGTCTTTATTCTCTTTATAAGTTATTCGTTTTTTTACCATTGCTTTTGTCTTTCAATTGTTTAATTGTATTCAGAGGTGATTCGGTCTTACTTTACCTTTTCTTCTTACTCCTTATTCGTTAAGTGACTTGAATTCGTGAAAATTTTCCAGTTTATATATAGCTTTACACGTAAAAAAGCGTTTCAATATAGGCTAAAAATAGAAATTAGTTATCCCGAGTTTAATGTATTTGAAGTTTAAAAACTCGAGTCATTATTTTCTTCTACTTTTTGTCTACTTTAACCTCTTTCTAAACTTATGGGCCAACAAAAACTTTCTTTCAAAATTCACTGTATGCTTACAAACTAATAGTTTGTTAGCACTGATTGTTGTTAAAAAGTTATGTTTATTATTCAGTTCTTTCCATGAGTTTTAAGAGATAAGTTAGAAATAAAGTATGAAAAGTGAATAACTTGAGTTTGAAAAGTTTTGATTTATTAAAACTTGAGAAAACTTGGTTAACAGCCTATATTGAAACTTAATTTTACTTTTCATACGATAAAAGGTTTTGTCAATTTGATGAGGGCTACAAAAGGCTACGAAAGGCTACTTGAAAGTTTGTACATTTGCAAACCAAATATCATATTGACAAAGTCCAGATGACCAGCAAAGGGTCGTTAAGGTTGCGCTAAAAATGCACGACAGCCTGTCTTAATCATCCCTTTTCTAACGTAGAGGCTCTTGACTTTATATATCACTACTGATAAGTTATGATTCTTAGAAGGTGTGTATTCGTAAGTCAGGGAGAGAGACGAGAGTGAGAGAGACGAGAGTGAGTGAGACACAGAAACGAGAGACAGAAAAAGTTTTAGAATTTTAGATGTAAGCATGTTTTTGTGCTCTACAAGCGCTTTGACATCCGGTCTGATGGACCGCCACCAGCATGATTGCGATCCCTGGCATTGCTGCCATTGATGCCATCCTAGACTGTGATCAGAGCCATCCCTGCCATCACCACCTGGTTTATATTTGTTGCTCATGAGCGGCATTCTTCAAACAACAAACAGTGCTTTCTTTATTCCAAAGCTCATGTTTTGCATGTTTCTAATTATCAGTGCCATTAAATTTTCGTATTATGATATCATCATTTTTACTACCTATCATTGCTATCATCATTAAAAAATGTGTATTGCATTCAACTATGCATTCACTCATCTTTAGCGTAATAAGAAATTTATTTTGATTTTGCTCTGCCTTTACAACCATATGGCAAAGTAATTGGCTTTGAGTTAAATTGGCTTAAAAATAAACAAAAGATGTCTTATGAGATCTTTACATATATTTGTTGAGGTGATGTGTGATGTGATGCGAAAATTTGGAACATTCAGTCTTACGTAATATATAAGTTAAATACAACACAACAAGTCGATTGATTATATGCAGAACTAGTCGATGCGACCTCTGTTTGCTAACGTTCGCTAACTTTCTCTTCATATCTTTTTTATGTAACCCATTTCTCTGAATTTGAAACAGTCGAACAACAAAAATAAAACCAATGTAACAAATATTACAATTTTGGTTGCTTTAAAGCAAAATTCAAGTGTTCTTCTGGTTGTATTGATAGCCAGGCATTAACTTTGACTTGTAAAGCGATATTCTTAAAGGTAGATCGCTTTGAGCGATACCGAAAGTGAATTTATTGGTAGTGTATATCGAACAATGTGTATGATTTATGAATTTATATATCGTTAGTTACATAGAGTAGGTTTAGCTCTTCTCTAGTGATGCAGATGTAGTGCCCGTATTATAAGTTATATTCTATGATATGGAGCTCACAACTGAACCTTGTTTCTAATGCTCTCTTTGATTTTTGGTTTGAATAAAGGCAGCTGGGGTTCAGTATACATCACTTTTTTAAGATCCCCGCACAGTATAGAGCACCCTGTGGTTAGAATGGGACCATTTAGAGACTGGGAAATTCCCGAATGACATTTTTAATAAGTCCAATACAGAGAGGATAATATGACGTTCAATGAAGGGATCCCTTTTTGAGTGAGTGAGGCTTCAATACAATAGGTGTTCAGGCAATCGCGCTTAAGGTGAATCAGGATTGTCGTGTGCCTCGTGTGCCGGTCACCTTTTCAAGCAGTGCGACACGTGCCAGACCAGGTGGGGCTCAATACTACTCTATAACAATACAATAGACTTACAACGTGTGAGACTCTGTCTGCACCCGACAGACTTACAAATGCTGGTAACGGTCTTCCATTAGGAGCTGCTCTACTACAAGACCTGTTCAGGCAATTCTGCATCACATTATAATCAGTATGAGTGAGATTTTATTCTATTGTGAGCTTCACGGCTCACTCGCCCCACTTTCTATTATTCTTGTTATTCAATATAACCATCGTTTCGTTAAACAATCATACCTTTAAGGCTTTATTTAACTTACACTAAACTACTAAACAAGAGAATGAGTTGAAGTAGAAGTTGGCCGTTGTCCCTAAACTCCAAGTCCAGGTGAGTCTGGTTTGTCAACCTTTGCTCAAACTTCAAATGTTGACATTTCCAACATTTGCTTTCAATCATCAGTTTTATTATTTGGTTCAATTCAGACTCAATGTCATACAAGTTCTAATTTATACGATTTATTTCTATTTTTGTTGATATAGCGTTACACCTCTCATAACATAAATAAAGCTAAAGTTCTAACTCATAGGATTTGAAAAACTTTTTTCCTAACATTATTGTTAATGAATGTATGGGTCAGTTATTCACCTTAAGTCTGGCACCGCATAGTTATGCTGTAAACTCACATCTTTACTAAATTGATTTAGAATACTATTCATTCTTACCTCCCCAACACCCTCAACACTCCTTGAGACTCCCACTTCAGACCTTGATCTTTCGATATTACTGTGATCTGAGTGCGGTTTCAATGCGATGGGACATCCTGTGTATGCCCTTAACTTTACAGTTCACCAAATTTATAAAGTTAGTTTGTGTGCTCCTAATAATTAATGAGGAACATATGTGTGTTTTGCTCTTTTTCTTTGTATTCTCACACATACAGTAGTGTGCATTTCATTTTTTTCTTTCAGGTTGTCTTGTGATAGTATAGCTATTAGGACTGTTTCACTTTTTCTCTATAAGGAAATGCCTTTTAAAGCGTTAACAAAACCTTATTATTTCTATTAATCTATATCTAAGTTATACATTATATGTACAATAACTTATGATGGGATATCGTGATTGCGACTTCCATTCGCATTCGGTGGCATTTCTGTAACTTTCTCAGTAAGCACTTCCCATTTTCACACTGATCTGTAGGAGGATTGAGGTGTCGCTCACGAATAATGAACAGGAAATGAAAAGATCTACAAATCCTTTGTGACAGGAAATTGCATGAGCTTTTCAGGTATCAGCCAATACTTGATTATTGCAGACAAGAATGTGTTTTCTCGCCTCTCTCGTTCTCTCTCTCTCATCTTTCTGATTGACTTTCGTACTCTCTGATAAGCTCTCTCTGTAACACTTTCATATACTCTCCTTTTGATCCTTTTGTGAATCACTTTCTGTCTTACTTATGAAGAGCTAAATTCCTTTCTGTTGCTACTGTCCATTCTAGCATTTGATTCAGTCAGTATTGTTCTTGTTTCAATGGTGAAAGTAAAATGAGTCCTCTGAGGAACAAGAACACAGTCAGAGTTGTTATGCGGTTTTTCCTTAACGACTTGAGCATTAATTTTTTAGTAGTGACCATTGTGTGAGATCAAACTCTCTGTTTGATGTTGAGCTTAACAACCATTTCAATTGACGCTAACTGTTTGATAACAAATTATTTACAACATACCCAAGTGTGTACTTTTCATGAATTTTATCATTTCTTGTGGCAGATACTTGTTTAAGTCATAGCCTTTTTGTTAAGCGAGAGATCAAAAAATCAATTTATATAAATCAATAAACACCAAATAGCGAACTATAAACATGATTACTTTCTTCGTATATCAAATTTTTAATAGCATTCAACAGCAGTTCAACTCATAGTTGAAAAGTTTTGTAGTTTAAATTAAAAGGAAACCACTTGATAGCATTTACATGAGACCCAATTAACCTGTTTAAGTCAGCATTAGTTGAAAACATCCTGTGCTGTCTATCTTTATTGAATCAATGCTCTAAACGCTTATTATACAGGCATTAACGACAAAAGTTAACTAACTTCACAAAACGGAAATGATAACCATAATGGTTGCCAAGCCTGAGCTCCGGTGTCAATTAATCTAACTGTTAACAAGTTCTAAATGGTTTAGATATAAATTAAGTTATTTATTCACATACTCTCTATTACATTCTAAGCTTTTTCATATGTAATATTCGCGGAAATCGGTTGTGAGCCATAGCTAGACAAAAATTAGTCATTCTTTCCATTTCATACTGTACTCAAATTGTTACCTAAAATTTTTCTTTTTACGGTTTATCCATCTATTGACTCATTCATCCTTTCATTATATTTTCAAATAATTATTTCAAAATTTATTTAGAAATAAATGTCAATAATTATTGATAATTCTTGAGTTTGAAAGTAATTAAATTGCTATTTTCTCAAGTATTCAAACAATATATTCTTTTTGATACGAATTATTTGATACGATTTGATATAAAGTATTCAAAGATTTAGCGTATATTTTAAAAAAGATTCACTGCAGAGGTTAAAAGTACATAATTCTCATGACAGAGAATTTGTCTTTTGCATAAGTTATAAAATTCATGATATGAGCCATATTTTGTTGAATTTGATTGAAAAATTAAAAATTCAGAACCTCTCACATACTTCTATACTATACATAAAGACAAGACTAAAATATATCGAATAAGTTATAAATCTTTAACTCATGCCTTATATGTTAGAAAGATATTGTTCTTAACTTTTTTGCGAATTTGTAAAGCTATGCAACTGAAGTTTAACATTATGCATGCATGCTTGTCACTGTCCCAATCACATTACACTATTTTCGATTTCGTGTGTTGTGAAGGTGAGCAAAGATCAAGTTTTTTGTTGTTATAATGTTAGTATAAATAAAGAGTGTGCACTATTTTGCATGAGTACTATGTTTCCAATTGAAGATTCTTGTGCTTCAAGCGGAAACTTCTGTCATTGCCAGAAGGAATTCAGGAAAAGAATGAGTGTGTGTGTGTGTGTGTGTGTGTGTGTGTGTGTGTCTGCCTGTCTGTCTGTGTGCGTCTTAAGATCTTTTGCTGAGTAACCGAAAAGTTACGTTTTTTCTACTATGGCGTAACTGCAACTCTTAGTGTAATGTATTTAATGTCCTTCAGCTTACATTAATCTATCCTTCTTTTGAAAAATGAATTCATTTGAAAAACGTTAATCCGACTCAAGCATAACCATTTCGAAATAGTTAATTTTTCTCATAAGATAGAAAAGGTTTAATGATGTTTACATAGATATATGAGATGAATTGAAGTTCCTAACATTGTACTGCTTGTAGTTCTCACATACCTGGCAAACGAAAGAGCAATATAAACAACAATTTCAACATTGCAAAGCAATAGCATAGAAATATAAACAGACACGAGACACCGCATGGGAAACATATATTATTTGGTACAATGGGATCAAGAAAACCCATGATTATTATGTATGTCTATAGTCCTCCAGAGATACACTACAATAAAATATTTGGACACTGAAAAAACATGATACGAATACTTTTCGTTTATGTTTTAATCTATTTTCAACTGTTAGGTGTTTCATATATTTTTTCAATTGATTAATCGAATTGTAATTTGTATTTCAATGTATATCAAAGTAAATGTATAGAATAGCAAAAACATAAATGGAATGTTAATCATATGTAAAAAGGTGTTCACTTACTTTATGAAACCTGTGCTTTTTATTTATTTTCAAATGGTTTCAAACTTCACATTTATAGAGACTAGAGTTGAAGAGTAATTAATTCCGTCCTGAAATAGTTCATAACTTAATGCTAACTCAATCTTATTAAGTTATTTGACAAAATCATACTATTAATGCGTTGCTCAAAATCTGGAAAATACATGTTAGTTCTGTCTATTTTATCATTTTGATCTATCTATTTATTTAAAAATCTCTATCCCATGGAGACAGAATCGCACATCTATTCCAAACTATGATTTAAAATACAGTGCATTATATTCTCCGTTTGTTATTTTACTTGAGCCAAAGTTCAAAGTTGCCCCTTATTTCATAGCTATCACCTCTTGTTATATCATAACATACCATAAGTTATATATTTTGTTGTTTGATTTGAATTCTTCTCACACGTCAACAACAAAGTGGTAAGTTTTTAAAGAAAAATCACTTTAATTTTCTAAATACATTTTTCTGTAAGTCTTATAAAAACATTTCAAACTTAAAAGTATAAATATATTTAAGATGTAGTTTTTAGGATTCAGACCTTATAAAAGTGTGCATTACTTGCTATAAGTTATAAGTTTTGAACCACTTAGTAGTTGGACTTGAATATTAGTAGTATAACTATGGGTTCTGAGACTAACTCAACCACACTATGGGTTAGATTTGCGGGTTGTGTAGCAAATGTACATAAAGTAATGTAAAGAAGGAATAATATTTTCTTGAGTGTCAACTCGAGACAGATCGTCATCAATCAGGCCTGTGATGAGAGCCGGAAAAAAGTTGTGCTTTGCATGAATAGGATTGCTTTGCATGAATATATAATGTTTTGCTTTCCCTTTTCTGACCAAAATTAAGTTTACATAAAAAACTTCTAAAGCATTCCTAATATATTTATGTTAGTTTCACAAAATGATATGCAATAATTATAGACAAAAACTATTCAAAGCCCTCGATGTGATTAATCATAAATTCTTTTCAACTGAAACAGTAATTTTTCTTAAGTCATACAAAATTTACTTCAAATGTATGATATTTATGACCAACTTTTATATTTAAATGTGTTTATAATGCAAACACAGATCCATTCATCACATTCACATTATTTTATTTGAGAAATCAATTTTATCATACAATCAGTGAATTTATAGATCAAATAGAAATGATAATTACTTAGTCTAATAGGTCAGCAACCTTTACATACGGAATTGTTGACTCATTAGTAGTTTTCTTGTTTATTTGCTCTAAATTTGCCATTTAGTTAGACATGGGCTGTGAATGATCTTGTTTTTGGTCGAAATGAGTAAACACTAAACAAAGCAAGCGTTCACCTGAAAGTGTAGCCGATGGCCAAATCTGCATCATTTTCTATTGTTTAACTTTGTCTATAGTTTGTTATAACGAAAATTTCTAACATATTGAGAAATTTAGCAGACTTTGGGAATGCACTCTTTTCTAATGTAATATATCCTAAAGGGGTGGCACTTATTGGTAACTATGTATATGAATACGAATGAAGTAAGTTTGTGAAAGTAAGACTAAGTTAACATGCTTCGTGACTTTAACTTTTAAAAATGCATTTCAAACTTGATTCTTTAAGGAGTAAGTCTTTGCAACTTTGCATTTATTCATAGATAGGTCTATTACTGAATATGCATAGATTGTTGTTTCGTTGTTGTCCCCGAGCGTATACTTTTTTCCATTAGTTCTGTTATATTGGAGTGAAATGTGTTTTTATTTTGTCATAAGAAACAAATGCAATGCCAGCTCATATCGACCAGTTTTAGCATTGCTCTTACCAATGTTTAAATGCACATTTGGTCACAATAGTCAAAATGTGGTCCTCATCACAAAATAAGTGCGACATCAGAACCATTTGATTGGATCCAATGCCTCATTGCATGCATTGCTTGCCTTTGCTTTCATTGCTCTGATAGCTTGAGGTAATATTGCGATAGAGGAGACAAATGCGAAAATGTCATATATTGAACAAAAACAATATATTGGTTATGTTAGAGTTATGTTAGAACGACATTCTCATCACACATCTTACTTAAAACGTAATATCCTTCCACCTGTCCATTACTCGCCCTCTTGAATATGTTCAGCTTTTACTCAGCTATATTTTCCTTCGAGGTTCTCTTCTTTTTTCCCATGACGAGAGCTAAACTTAATGCACCATTTTTAGCACTGCCTTTACAGCTCTCCTATTATTTGTTTCCCCTATATATGTGTCTCATTTTTGTGCTTTGTCTCTCATCCCCTATTTTTGATGTTGATGTGGGTGCAGTGCAGGCTCACGTAACTCAATGTTTACTCAACCGATTGCAAATATAAAGAGTCCGTTATATACCATTATTATATCAAATGCTAAGCTTTGTTTTTTCACTTACCTTTACTTCGAATCGTACCCAACTTTGACTGTTAGGCTTAAAGGTTTCAACTTTTTTATGGATATACTTTATTGAATATCTAAAATACATTTTTCAAAACCATATTTTCCTTTTGAGACTCCATCACAATTTTTTTTATCAAAAAAACATTAAATACAGAAAAGAATACATTCTGTAAAGAAAAAATTAAATAAAGAATTATTTAAGTTGTTTATTATAAACATTTGCTCAAAAGATGACACTAAACTTAGGTCTTTGAACTTTTTATTCGAAGATAATCTTAATTGATTATAATTACTGGAATTGTTAATTATATTTTTAAAATATGGTGAGGCTTTAATGGTTGAAAGAGTTGAAACTTTAAATAGAATGATATATCGATAATGTCAGTAATAGGAGTGATCAGCTAAGAAGTTAAAGTTATTGCAAAGAGTTAGTGACTGGCGCTGTTTCAACTTTTATTTTACCTGTTATGGAGTCAACTGATAAAAGCTATTGGCGCTTCTTTTCCAATCTTACGGAAGTCCTTCTTTGTCTCCCTTTCTGGTGATGTTATCGAGTGGAATGAAAAAGAGCTCAAAACGGCAACACATTTCAATCGCTTCACTTTCTCTATTTTCCTGTACATTATTTGTGATAAATAATGGACATGAACTTTATATATAAGTTGTTTTGCTCAATATTTAATTTATTTGTGTGAAAAATACGAAAACAATCAGAATAAAAGGCATTTAATAATCTAAATAGTGCTCTAATAGTGCTCTTTTAAGATAAACCCGACCGCGAAATATGGAAATTGGTTTAGAAGCGGCTTATTCTGTTCGCATATTTGGAGTGTGTAACGAGATTACAATATCTCGATTGCATTTTGCCATTTCTTTGAACCTACTGTAATATTCATGCAATACTTCTTGGCATGTGTCGCTTCTACCTTTTCCACAATGTTGACATAAGCGTCTAAGAGAAGCAAAACTCTCTCATTCACTCTCACTGTACTCTGATATTTGAGTCTTGTATAAATTAAGATAAATCGCCTATTCCTCGCTGACTGAGTAACGATGCATCTTATTTCATGCCTTGAAAGGCTTGTAGTTTTAAAATGCTTTTCTATATGCAATATTGTGATGGTTTATTATTATTACTAGACAAAAACCCTTCAAAAATGAATATACTTTGTGTACTTGTATATTGACTGAGATATACACACTATCATCGCATTGCAACGCACGCACAGATCAATGATACTCTATGATAGTGTGATAGCATTATACCATCATATTAGATACTAACTTATAGTATAACTATATAATTCAATAACTTATAACATAATATGCCACTATCTCTCATATTTCTCATATACAGTACTAAATTAACCTTTTTTACCATTTGGAATGTCATTCGTCCCTTCAAAATATGATTTACATAACTTTTTGCATCTATTTTTAAATTAATTTACAATATTTCAGTTTATGCTAAATTCTTCAATTACTTTTTCCAACTATTGACAACACTATCAAAATCTTTTTATTTGATATATTATATCTTTGACTTACTTCCCATTTATTTATTACATGAAAAAATACTATTTAAGAAATTCATATCAACTTTTTTGAAATGATAAATAATTTAAATATAAGTTTATTTAGTGTTTTCATTTATATGAGAACGTCAATCATTATCGTATTGATTATGACATTATATTGATTACTTTTTCTGCTGTTGTGCCATTTTCTGCTGCTTTCTTATGTTAAATAAACTGATTCAATAGAAGAACAACAAATCAGTTAAAAGACATGTCAAGACAAACAAATTTTAAAATGAGAGCATTTGTTGAAAAAATAAAAATGTCTTTTTAGAACTTAAGATTGAACTCTGAAAACTAGAAAATTTAAAGTTAGAAATGATTTTGAGAGAACATTATTGTGTAGGTGAAAGTATCGTTAACATAGAATGCATAGATTAGCAGTACTGGCCTTATAATATAACATAACCTTATATTATACTAGTATATAATATGAACATTTATATAATATAAGCCGAGAGAAGTCAATCCTGCGCCATCAGATAGTAGGTGACAGTTTTCATTTTAGCGTGACAAATTGTCGGTACCGCTTCGGAAACTGGATCATCATTCATACGCCACTGCACTTGCCCTGTTTTGTGATATATCACAGCCAACACAGTAATGCTGTATTGTAAACCTTTTGGGTGAAATGCTTGTTTGAAATGTGTGTGCATAGAACTCATAGCACAAGCCAATATCGATAAGGTGTGTATGTGTGGCTGCAATGCCATTCCATTTAGGGCATTAGAGCTCAATGAAGAAAAGATATCTTTCTTTTCTTGCATTAGACGATCAATACCGAAATATCGAATAAGTCAGTTTCACTAAATTGAATATTACACAACACTATCATATAATACAACAAATTCAATACGACTAAAAAAATCATGCATTTCATTGGTTTTTGTCATAATAGCGGACAATTACTATTCGCCAAAAACACTGAAAAGCAGGTGGAGTTTACATACCTGTTTAGGTGATTACAGGTAGGCCTCATTTGTGCGACCACTACTATCACTGCTATTCAAACTGTTATCTAGTATTTTACAGTTACATCAAAGTATATATTATTAAATATTATATATGTTTGATTTGAACTATCAATTGATCTGTTATGAATGGGCTCACATATGAATTACACTAATCTTTATGATTAGTGAGTTTATGAATTGTATTTTAGAGTTGAACCTACGATATAACGGGTATGAATGCATTGGTTTGTCTGTGTGTAGGGCTGCCTCGTTATTATCACTCAATTGAGAAACAAATATGCGATTTAGTAATGTGTCATATTGAGCAAAACATTAAGCAGACTCATGAAAATTGAGCCAATCCAATATGTGACAGTGCAGAGAGTGATCAATTCGCGTAAGTCATATATTCTCGGATAAACAACTCAGTGGTGATGATGTCTCAAGGTTTCAATTTTTGAATGATAAATTATATTTGGCGCGAGTGCACAATAGTTTTATTTATCTAACCTAATACTATGTACTAACTATTTCTTGCCTAACAGTGCAAGTGCTGCACTCACCGACATCTCCTTTTGGTAAAGCCAGGATGCGTTACCATAACTACAACTCCCTTCGATGCCTTCAATAAGCCAAAGCTATGATGACGAATCCCACTTTGGTCAATGACCATTACATTCAACTACATTTATTTGCAAAGCATGTGTCGTCTCATTCACTTTCCCGATCCATAAATACATATATACTCTCTATGCAAATGAGATTTCACGTGTAATAATAAGCACCTGATGGCCCGGGGATTTGCTCCTCATGTGATGGTGTATGTGATGGTGCAGGGAATAAGTGATCCTCTCCTCAAATTGTACGGCTTATAATATATTGGAGTGTGACTGCCATCAGCTCACTCTCCCCATCTCTCTCTCCTCTCCCTCTCCTCTCTCTCTCCTCTCTCTCTCTCCTCTCTCTCTCTCTCCTCTCTCTCGCCTCTCTCTCTCTCTCTCCTCTCTCTCCTCTCTCTCTCTCTCCCTCTCCTCTCTCTCTCACTCTCCCTCTCTCTCCTCTCAGGTCTCTCGGATGTGATGCAGTATTAATGCATTTACTTTTATCGCCCTCAGGTATCAGAACGGGATGAGAGATGCAGTGCAGGGATGTGGGGGAGAGAGAGAGAGAGAGAGAGCTGGAAGCTGTTCACATCAGAAATAATGTGAGCACATATTTGTGTGCATGATTCACAGGATTCACGTACTATTATAGACACACGACACACACCGGTGTTTTAGCTTTGCTAACAAAAGCCGATCTACATTACTCTCTTATTACGTCACTTAATTTATATATTCGCCGGAGAATATCATTATTGCATTTATTTTTTATGTCTTATTGTTTATTTCGTATGTTTTATTATTGAAGATTTCGTGCTATATTAATGTGGAACACCTTTTAATTTGATATCTGAGCAATCAATTTAAACTATCCCTAAGTTTTTTGCATTTAAACTTTCAAAATACTGGCACTTATTTTAATCTAAATTATAATTTTTCGGTTGCAATGAATCGACTTTTATTCATAAAACATTTTCTGAGAATTCTCTGCTGAAACTTTGAAAGAAATTCACAATAACTAAATTTAATATGATTTTATTTTAATTAACTTATTAAGTACACATCTTCTGAAAATAGGGCGATTTTCATTAATTTATACTCACGAACCGATACTTTGTTTATTCAATAAAATTTGAAAAGTTGTGATAAAGAGCACTAACCAGTGATTCTTTTTCTGCTTTGTATAAAACTTTTTAGACACATGTTTACTTTTCGTAAAACTTTAGGTAAAACAAACTAAAACTTTCAAATTAAAAAATATCAAATCTGATAAGAATCTGATTTATTTAAAAAAAAATTCTTATGAATTATTCAATGAATTTTGAAAGTATTGCTTCAAGTTTAAAGCTAATGATAACTTATACTTGAATTTTATTAACTATTTGAATATATTATTACTGTTGAAATTTTATTTTAGTCAACATTGAAAGTCGAAAAATATTCTTACCTTTTCTGCAATTTTGATTTGATTTTTTAACAATGAAAATAATATTTGACAATTAACTCCTGTCAACAAAATAAAATCATTATTATGATAGAAATAGGATTTTTATTGAAGCACTTCTACTGTGTCTTAATTCAGTTTATAATTAAACATAATTTCTTCATTCATCGTGTTTTTTAATTGAGAAAATTTAATGAATGGTTTGAATTGTGGGCATTCTTTTGAACTTAGTTTGAAGTTTTATTGAGCTCAATGAACTATTTTTGCTTGAGTTATAATTTGAAACATGTTGACGTTTCATAACTTTCATACTCCGCATCATAAATAATTATTATCTGAAATATCAACTATTTATAAGTTGGTAATAACTTTTCAGAATGCAATTAGAGTTTTATATTCGGCATTCATTTGTGCGCATAAAAAATAGTTTACATTTGACACAAATGTTTTTCTTAGTTACAGTTATCTTTTACTTTTTTGGATAGTATTACCCTTTTAAGCAAAATATGCATAATGTGCACAATGATAACGCAGTTCGAATTCCAGTAATATAGTGGTGCTGATAAAGACTTAAAATCATAAACAACATAAGGCATAATTCGCTTAAGATCTGCCTGAGATTTTTTGTTGGTTTTAAGAATTTCCATCATATAATGACGAGTGAAAGCTATAAAGTTAAGCCACTTTAAGCTATCTCAACATACTATTACCCAATGATACCTTGCCAGCAAAGCATTTCCAATACATTGTTCACTCAACTTGAGCAGGAAGTTAGTTGCTTCGTCAGCAGTTTGTCCTTATGATATAAAATACTGTATGCGAATATAAGCTCGACTTAGGTGACTGCTGTTCTTCGTGTTCACTGCACCTTAAGCATAAAGCATAGGAAATTTTATAGGTCTATTTCAAGAAGAAATTTCCTGTGTATCATATATATTATGATATCATAGTCTACCTAAATAGAAAGCAAATGCAAAACTATTTGAGCGCAATTCACTAAGACTTACGAGTTTGTATATCACAAGTACTTCACTCTACTCTCTATTGTGCTCTCTTCATCTCTGCTAAAGAAGGTATTCCATTGATATTTAGTACAGTTCGTTCAATAACTTAAAAAACAGTTGAATCTGTGCTGAATCCGTGCTATTTTCTCTCTAAACATAAAACAATCTTATTTATTGACATATATATATACTTTGCATACTTGAGAGACAGGTATAACTTTTGTGACTTATTATATTGATATATATTTGTGAATTATTGGACTGACATATTAAGATAGGTATATAGCTGATTGTGACACCTGCTACCTCTATGTTGCTATGGCAATGTTGAGGAAAGTCAGAATTACTGTTAGGTATTTTATTTTGAAGTACTATAAGCTTGTGTAGAATGTGTAAGAGAGGATGATATTGTACAAGTTTTAGTTTATTTTGATCGTATACCAAACTAATAGTGATCTTGTCATCTCACTGGTGCACCTTTTCCTTTCAGTTAACTGATGCGAGAAAAGCTATCGAGCTGTTTCTAAGGTTACTTCTCTGTGTTAATGCATTAGTCTATGCCTCTACTATTGTGCACTTAGTTAATCAATTCATTTTATAATAAATCTATTGTTGCAGCTATTCTTTTCATTATTACAGTACTACCTTTCACTGTGCGAAACATTAACATTTGCATCTCTGTGTAATACTATTTTAAATTTACTGCTTTGGTAATAAACTTATGCAACATTTATTCGTAAAGCGATCTATGCGTTAATTATTTAATTTGGTAGAGCCCGAAGCATCACCTGCTTAATTACATGCAAAGCTTTATAATGCAATCAACACAAATTATTGTTACTCTTTCTGACACTCGACTCCAATCATTTACGATTCCTTCCAGTTTGTGATGCCTTAAATTGTATAGTAGTATAAAGTTTAATGTATATATTGTAGGGCTATATTGTGTATATATGTTATATGTGGGCAGTTATCCTTAAATTGTAAATGTCTGACAGGTGGTGAATATTGTGCTTTGTAAATAAACGACATGCTTTCTTCATTTTGGCACATGTTTCTGTTGAAGTCAGCGAAAAATGGCTTCAAAAGATGCTCCAATGTATGGAATGACACCAACATATACGAGTACTACCCATACGTATATAAACTTAGAGTGTGATACAGAGTCAAAGTGAGAGTAAGTGAAGAGAGTGAGAAATGCAACATAATTATAGCAGTGTACACATGTTGAAATGAGCAAATTGGTGTGCGTTCTGTGCCTTCCATTGACTGTGTTAGTTGTGTGCGATGTGCGCCACCTTAACTTACAATTGCATTTTGCTCTAAGAAATAAGAGAGAATCGAAGAACTCAATACGTGCTCCTTTCTCTCAAGAGCTTTTCTCATCACGTCTCTTTAGGATCAGGTGCACAGAATTGCATGAATTGCACAGAATAAATTAAGGGGTACTTCGCTGGGGAACTTACGATTCTTCTTCAGTCAATATTCAGTCTGTTAGTTCAGTTCTGTACCTGCTTTTGCTTCTGGGGTCAATTCAAAGCACGTACTATTGAACATAAATGAGTTTTGTGTCGTACATGATTGTGACTCACCTTTAGTTATATTGGACTTCATCCCCAGAGGACTTTGATTCTGGTGGAGATGCATTTGAAGCATTGGATGCATTTATTGCTGCATTGAGTTTACTTCCACTCCATCTCTTTCTCACTAACAAACAGACTCTCGCATACGTAAACTGCTGTCCTATCAATTGACACTTGATGGGATGCAATGCAGCTGTTATTGAAATCCAAGTAAACCAACGGCACTGCACTTTAAAATGTTGAGCAAACATAGTATTATATTTCTTCATTTATTGATTGACTGACTGTACACCTGATTCATTTCAGACATTCTTTCAGTACTCTTTGCTTTTAGTCAGCGCTTCAAAGAGTACGCAATCATTGTGTGTGCTTTTCATTAAGCATTTCGTTGAATGCGATAATCTTTTGCTTTAGTAATCATTTGCATACATAACCATTAGTTCATAAGTCAACACAAGCAAAGGTGAAGCATATTATAAATTTATGCTATTGTTATTCAAATTGAGCAAAAGTTAACTTTTCAACTCGATATGTGGTCTTGTTGTTGATAATCTTAACTTTGATTAAAAATCATGTTATCCTAACTGTCTATTCCTTCTCCTCGTTCTTTACTTTCTTCTTCATTCATGATTATGTAAGTGTTCTTCAATACAGAGAAGTAGAGAATCTGAGAATAGAGTACTTCAGTTTTGTTGATTAAAGATAATACTTCTCAGTTTATGGTGAACTAAATCTATAGCAATGCCTCATTCGTATCGCACGGTTTCCATCGAATTTTCATTCTTCTGTCTTAGAGACGAGCACTAATTCGTTCGGTTTAAAGTATTTTCACTCTGTTCTAACCTTTAACTTGACTCACCTTCACATCTGGTGTCCAGATGTGATGCGTTTATGTCTAGCTGATGATGTACGACAACTTTTGAGAAAATAGTGTGGGAACTCACGAGGGATTTATGATAGCATTAAAACTCATGAATATTGAATTTCCTATTAGATGAGAGAAGCATTACTTTTGAGGTTTAACTTTTACAGTAGTTGAGATGCTTTTCGCAATTGCGACTCTAATTTTATTTTGTCTCTTCGTCTTCATTTCACTACTAATTTTCTAAATCGAAAAAGCTTTCGGCTTTAACTCACCTTAAACTCAAACTCACTAAAGCTATTCATCTCTCTCCCTCTCTCTCTTTCGTCTCGTCTCGTCTCGTCTCACTCTTGTCTCTCACTAACTCTAGTATTCTCTAATTAATTAAGTTTCTGAGATAGTTTGGGTGCATTACTGCAAACAGCATTAGAGGCGCCGCATCTAATTATGCGTTCGTCTCTCAACGTTTTGTGAATAACTGTACACAAACTGCACTCTACATTCACCATAAATAACTCACCTTTTTCTGTTTATAACTAAATGGTTAGAAATTAATTGAATGTCCGCTTCAACTTCACTTGCCATTGACACCCATTTTTCTAGAGATACTGCTTATAATGCACTCATTTCAAGCTTCTCATTGTTCTGAATTCAACAGAAACTGATTAAGTTGTTATTCAGTTTACGTAAAAAAATTCGAGTCAACTCATTTGATGCATTTTTCTAGATAAGGATGAAATCTAAAAAATATTTTGACTTAAGAAGGATTTAATATGAAAATTGTTATTATTTTGAACTTAACTCATGAAAAATAATTGATATGTATATTGAATCTGAAGGAAAAGTGATCCGAAAATTGATATGAAATGTTACTGCTGACGAAAAGAAAGTTTTAATTTTTTAAATAGTTTTGCATATTATCTAAGTTGATGGGATCTGAGTCTTTAAAGTTATATAATCTCAACTGAGCCCATAGTATAAGTATTGGATTGAGTCAATGTTATACCAATGTTGATAATGATGCCAAAGCCGAAACTAAAATCCAATAAAACTATTTGGTTCAGGTCTGCTTAACTCAGTAAACTGGGCGTATCTTAGTTTAAAACATTTGTTGTAGTTGAGCAATGCTTCCATTATTTATAAACCTTTTGGAGCTGTGCCTGTTTTCACATCGATAAATGTTTATATGGATAGGCACATAACACAAGTAATTAAAATGGTTTATGGCCGGAAGGGTTACTGCTTAAAGTTATGAGAGCACAACTTGAGCAATATTACAATTTTACAATATTGCAAATTTTGTTGCCTCGTCAGCTTGACTTCAAGAACATTAAGATTTTTTGTTTTTTGAGCATTGCTTTGATTTATTTACCTAAATGTAATTATAATGATTAAACTGTCAAATCAAGCTGACATTTTATATTTCATCCCTCTTTTTTCCTTTTTTAGGTAAGTCAACATTTATCCGATTGATGTCATGTATTATCTGCTCCGAAACCACGCTCGCATTCATAGCAAAGCCAATCAAACACATGATCCCTTATTTTCAATTAAATTAGAATTGTTTCAAAATGTATATAAGGTAAGAGTAGCTCCTAATGGATGGGCATCTTCTTATTTTGATGTGAAGAGGGATAATTTTTTACGCTTTTCTGAAAGCATTACAATATAAGTTATATGCGATTTTATTTTTCACTTGCATCGACTCCCACCTATCATCCATCATTAATGCTTGACAGTAAAGCGCTCACACATTATGCAATAGCCAATAGTGTTTCTTACACCATACGCACCATCTTATATGAATTCAACTTAAAAAAGTGTGAGAACCAAGAGATGCTTAGAATTTTAAGTTTGTTTTCCTAGAAAGGCATATATTGTGTGCATTAAAGGTGATGATAGAAGAGCTCAACTTTATTCATATTGAGCACATTTCATCAGAATGCTATGTATTGAGTGCAACAGGAGAAATATATTTAACTATTTTCGAGCTCATATTTTCTTATTCAAAAACATCTTAAAGTTATCATTGAGAACACTCTTTAAGATGTCCAAAACTTTTATCTAAGTTTACAGTTTATTTGAGTGGTAACTGTTTTGCATTTTGAAATTAATGATAGATCTTAATAGTAGTGCTGCAAAGATTAACTTTGACTCTCAATAATATGGTTGTGCCTCAAAACAAATTACTGAAAGTATGTATATTTGCTGCAGCAGTACTCCAAACAGTAATGTATAACATATATCTCAATGTGTAACTGTCTTTATATGAAGGGTCGAATGGGAAGGTGTCCTCATTTTTGCAGTTCTAGAATTGTCAAAATCAGCATCTCTTGCATTTGTGCCATTTGTCTGTTACTCTCTCCCAAACATTTACTCTTATACTCACATTTAGCTCCCTTTCTTTTCTCTTATTGTAGCTCTACCTCTACCTCTGCATGATTTCTATCCTCATCCCCTATTCCTGCATCTCTGCATCTGAGCAGCACATCTTTGTGTAGTCTCTTTTGCCTCTTTTAGTTCACGGTTGACAGAAATTATAGTGAAAGCACCTCTAGCAGAAACATTCTTCTTTGAAATATAAATGATGATAGAACCGAACCTGTGCTATTGCACTGTTAGCTGTGCACACCGTAAAAAGACTGTTAGAATAGTTTCGCTTTGCTTCATATATAAATATTCCTTTAACGTTTAGCGTTGCCTCCAGTCAGTCTGACTATTCACCTTATTTGACCGGTTGACGCGTTCTTTATTTACTTACTGCTCTCATGTATCAGTTTACACCCGTTCTTAATTATTATGAAAGATGCATTCCTACACAAAAACACTTCATTGAGCTTATCAAATATCAAGCAGGAAAGGTTAGCTCAATAGATCCATTAGTGTTGCCAACAACCAATTGGCTAACATTGCAACTTATCGTATCAACATATATTTTGACACGCGTTGGCCACAACCTTAGCTGTCAAACTTTCTGATGAATCATTTTTCATTATATTCTGTGTTCAGGTGTGATAAACAATACTATTCAGTAATATATACCAAAGTTTTTACTTATTCATAGTAACAGTGCATTCCAGAGCAATAGAGCCAAATTTGACTTGTGCTTTCATTCACATTCAAGTATTGTCTTTGTTTCTTCATTTAAAATTTTTTTATTTTTGATTAACTGTTATATTGTGAATCATTTAAATATTGAGTTTTTATTTCTAAAAATAATAATACTTTGTTTTTATATTCAAATTTCGTTTGAAAATTATTTTATACGTGAGTGTTTGAGTCTATGAGGGTTTAAATGAGTCTTTATTTTTCTGTAAAACTCAACTCACACAATATGTGTCTGATGTGCAGTAATACCTGTCAACCTAAGTTATTTCCTGCTTACCCTATTTGTTGGAGCCATTGATGTTTGCAATGAACAGGAAAGTATAAACAATCTTTGCTCTTATATCTGTCAAAGCTCTACCAAGATATCACCTAAAATTAGCTCTCAAGCTATCTACCAAATTGCCAACTCTGCTCTGTCGGTATTTTAGGAAAGAAGTAAGTTTTATATTGCGCACTAATGTAATAAAGATTGACATAACTTTGAACAATCTTATACTTAAGCGCTTATTTTAAATGAGGTGTAAATATACCAAATCTTTAATAAGTAAAGAGATTTAAGTTTTAGAAAATGAATATTCTCTCTGTCTTGGATGCTATTTAAGTATTTAACTATTTATATAAAAAAGTTTTATATTAAAATGTTTTTACACTAACCACTATTTGACAGAAACCAGAAAAATGTGAAGCAGGTATAATATTCTTTGAGCTTCAGATTATTGGGTGCGGGGGTGGTGTGGGGCGCGTCACTCAAATATTTGTTAATATAACTTATATATGAAATGTAATATATGTCCACACTATAATACTTGACTAAGTTAACCAGTTTGCCAGTTGGGGGTTCACTCTCCCTCACACTCTCTTTGACTCTCTCTCTCCCTCCCTCTATACTCTGACTCTCTCTCACACACTCTCTGACTCTCTCTCGCTCTCTTTGAGTCTCTTTCACTCAGCAGAACTGAAAGAATATTGTTCTTTAGTTCTAGAGTGAGGAACTTCAATAAACGTGGGACAGGAAAGCAAAACCAATTCATAATATAGATTAGTTGTATGAATATGGGAGACTTGGTTGTCACATTGTGTCATATTGTCTCATTCCTGACATGCAATTCTGCGCCTCTATGCCTTATAGCCTCTATGCTCTCCCCCTTGCTTTGCTTTTATATACAATATGAATGATGCGAACTGAACCAATCCATGACAGCGCCCAATAAAAGCTTCAACTATTTTAGCTTTATGACAGTGTTTCTCCCACCAAATGCTTTCTATTGAGTTGGAGCCAGTCATAAAGTGTATGCATATTAGTGCCCATATAGATAAATGTGTGCTTCATAATGCATAACAAGAGATATTCTGAATTATAAACAGCAATCACAGAGAATGCTCTTTCAATGCAAACTCATTGTGAAATGCACTTCATCTCGTCTTGTCTATCGTTCATATCTTACTGTTAGATTTGAGCATAACTTTTCCTCTCCTATTTCTTTAATTGTGTGTTTGCTTACAATTTAAACTTTTGTCTTTATTTCTTTTATTTCCAACCTCTCAGTAATAAATGCTATTCATTAACCCTAAACAAAAACATGATTGTTTTCTTTCACTTGCGATCCATTTGTTTGGTATTCACTCAAGAAATCCTGGTTTAACTTTGTTTACTCTTTGCGTTTGCCTTCAACTTAAGTTTTTCAAAAAAATGGCTTCACTCAACTTCTTAAGGTAATATTCAATGGTATAGAAAATGTTAGTCTACTTGGCTTTTCGGTGAAACCAGAGTGAGGGACAAACCATTTTTAGAATATGTTTCTTTTATTTATGCAAAACTCTTATGTCCAATAGAAATGCTTTTTCAACCCCGACGTTATCTCAGTAATAGGAAGATGATCTCTGCTATTGGTTAGCAAACCTTAAAATTAACTTTTCTCATTCCTCTGTCCACTTCTCTTGCTCTGAAGAATATTTTGAAGTGTCATTTATTTTAGTCTTCATTTCAAAATTTTTCAACCCTCTTAAGTTTCCAATTTCAATATCATTTAAACAGTTTTTATTTTAAAATAATTTTTTTACTGTATTTAAAAAACGATATTCAAGTAAAGAGCGATAATAATATTTTGATTTATGATCATATCGAAGCTGCTCAAGTGGCTCATCAAATATATTCACAAAAGTTTCACAGCTTTTCACAATTCATTTACTTGAGACGATCAGTTGAGCAAATGAGAAAAAATATAGAAATTATTTTTATTTTTATTTTTATTCAAAATTAAAGCTTTATTTTGAAAATATTAGATAATTACAGAATTATGTTATTAATTGTTAATTTTTTAAATGAATTGTTTTATTTTTTGATTGGATTATTCAAAGCTTTAAATGCAAAACTTGATAGTATTCGAAAATAAATGTTGAAGTTTTAGCTTCAGGACAGGATCTGTATAATAATGTTATTGATGCATATGTGATGCATCAATAGATCCTTGAATAATGTATTGATTCCTATTTTGAAACATTTATCTCTGCATTATTCAAACTGATTGTTGAAAATATAATTGATTCAAACCTTCATCACTCACTCATCTATAGCTTGACTCGTATATTATAAATTGAATCAATTTTTTATTGTCTAGCAGTGTCATTAAGATATCTAACTTTCTTTGAGACAAACTTGCGTTTGCACTCATTCGAACTGACATAAACTGTTGACAGACTATGCATTGGATATATCAAAGAATTGGCAAAAATAGCTCGAAATAATTAGTATCTCTAACTTCTCTTTAACTAAGAGTCCATTTTAGCGAATCAGTTTCAAGCCATTAAAAATAGCGATTCACAACTGGCCATAGTTTTAACAAAGATTACCTGATTGGTCAAAAAGTATTATATCGAGCCATAAAAGAGCTAAAAATAAAACTACAAAAAGTTTGAAATGATGAAAAAGTCATGTGAGAGCTATGATATGAGTTGACTTGAAATGACCGTCACTTATATGAAATATAACAGCCGCTAATGAAATTTGGGAAGAATTAGAAGTAAGATGAAGGTTAGCACAACTGGTACTGCGAATAATGGTTGCTGTGAACCTACTCTGATATTTGATGCCTAGAAAAACAATTTTTGCTTCTTGTGTACGAATAGATTTTAGGGATAGGGCTTAAGAAGATCGCTGGCATTTCATTTCAGTTAAGCGCTGTCAGCATTTATAAAACCTATTTCTGAGAAACACCTAAATTTTAAATTTTGGAAAGGATTCAGGATATCTTTAAGGCATTCGGTCATGTGTAAGAAAATACTTTAAGGAAAGTGGGGACTGAATTGATGCTTATATTATATCGCTATCATCATCATTACAATGATGCAGATATAATACTATTATGAGTTCATGTCATCAATAGTAGTGGTGGTGTTTTTCATTTTATCTCATCTCACTTTAGTTTAGATGCACTCTTTAGCCCTACTATTTGGGAATTCCAATAATTTATTTCTCAAATTTGTGTGATGTGTGTGATGGCATTTTATTATTTTGTATGTATGAGTTGAGTTGTCTAAATGAGGCATAACTATCTTATGGACCCTCAGTCTCATTCAAACTTATTCCTCTTCACTTAAATGTGCCTTCTTTTGTGCACAATATTGTCATAAAAGGCAAAATTAATATGATTCTCTATCTACTTCACGTTTTACTATTTTTTATTTCCTTACATTCCATTACAAAATAATGCAAACTTTTTCATTGCTAAAAATCAAATAAATTCTACCACAAACTTATTTATTGCTACTTCAATTAGGAATAATTTATTCTTGAATTAATTTTTTTAAAATATCCCTATTCTGTTCTTTCAAATTGAATAATAGTTTGTTATATTTTTATGATGAATATTTTGTAATTTGTTTGGGGAGAACTATTTTTTTAAAACATTTCTCATAAGTAAAGAGAAATAAAAAGCTCAAAAATAAATTATATGAATCAAATTCAAAGACTAATGACTGAATTATTTAAATTTGAACTCAATATTTTGTTAATTAAATAAAAGTTTTGGTTTTTGAACTGTCTTTTCACTGGAAAATCAAATTTCCTAACTTTAAGAACTGTAAATTTTCATCATTTTTGATAATTCGAATTGAATAAATAGGTTTTCCAGTTATGATATTTTAAACTGTAGGTAAATGTTTGACTCTTGAATCTCTGACTTTCAACATTGAAGATTAAATGACTTTTTTGGTCTTCAAATCTGAATCATAGAAACTTCATTTTAGATCTTTTATTTATCTTTACTTTTTGAAAAATGTTTTCCTTGTCCTTTCATCTTGTTATGTGATAGTATTGAGTGTTGAGTTTCGATTTAAAACACAATATACATATTTACAACTTTCACATTCACAAAGTAAAGAACAATGACGTCTGAGTCAGACATTTAACTCGTATTGAGAGTTTTACAAGTAGTGTAGAGCATAAGCTAAGTTTGAACCGAGTTAAGCTATCTGAGCTCAAGCTAAAGCTCAGGGGATTCTAGATAAGCTCAAGCATTTACATTTGTTTTAAATGTTATTTTAAATAATAGTATCTCACGGAAGAATAGCTAATCGTCATTGCACTCTATGTAAGCTAATAGTCTCTAAATAAAATTCATTCATTCATGGCAAGCTAAGCTCAAGCCTAGTTATTTAGAGACAAAAGCATAAATATTTTAATTTTTAAAGTTATTTGTCATCTTTTTGGTAAAACTCGTTGAGGAAGATTTCCGATTAAACTTAAAACTTCTCTTAAACCTTTCATTTTGCAAAATCATTAAAGTTGTGAATCCAAAAATCAATTTTTTGCTTACAATAAGCTCAAGCTTGGATCCTTCAACTCGAAACTCAAGTTAGCTATAAAAATCAATCTCATACAAAAGAGCTTATGCTATACATGCTGACTTTTGTGAAGTTTTATAATTTTACTAAAATTTCAGTGATCTTTTTCATGTAACTTCTGATTTGATGATTAAAGTCCATTAATATTATTATTACTTTTTAGTGCTGTACTTTATATTGATTATAAAAAATGACAGTTAAGCTTATGAGAACACAATGACTAAAACTGATCATCAAAGTCTAATGCTAACCATTACAGTCAACTATGGGTTACTAGACTTGGACAAGTATGATGTTCCAGTGGCGCGGAGTAAGCTTCCGAAAAATCTTAAAATTTTGCGGGTCTGGGATTCAACAAAAGGTTAAAAATTCAGTGGGAATGTGGTCTAGTGGTTCATCATTAAGACACAATTGGATGAGATGCAAATTTAGCAATTTTGAGATATCAGAAAATTCCGGATTTCAAGTTTAGCCCACAGATTCCTAGTATTTACTACCTTAGGTTCCTGTTTTTACTGTTTCAAGTACTATTGATGCCCAAATTTTGGGTCATATTTCGAAGATTTCTTTTCTTTAAAATATATCACATTTGTAGACTATTATAATATTTGACTTATTAATAGGGTTGGCAAAGAAATATTTTATGTATAATACTTCATGTCTTATACAGTTTAATATATGTAATAATACATGCAATATTAGAAAACTTTCAAATTTTAAACTTCTTTCAAGTGAATTGATAATAGAGACACATATTTATAAGTTTTTTATTTGACTATTTTAGTTATGATAATGAGTGGCAAAAAATCAAAATCTTGTGTTTGGGACTATTTCACAGTTAATGAGAAAAAGGGAAATTATAACTTTTGTAATGCCAGCATTTCGATGACTGCCGCACAATTTAACCATAATTTATGAAAAAAGAGAAGAATTTTAAAGTTTTTAAAATAAATTTTGCATTAATTACCTTTTAATAACATTTATTATTCAATAATTTGTTTTTTATAAACCGATTTAAAGTTTAATTTTTCATTTTTAAAGAAAATACATGTATTATATCAATACATACTATACATATGTTTTTTGTGTATTTGGCCGCTACTTATTGAGAAAGATTTTAGATAAACTCAATTGACTGATAAGACATGAGAATCAAATTCTTTTAATTTTAAAAGTTTTCAAAAGTAATAATGGGTGAAAATTATCAGTTTATTATCATTTCAGATTCATTCAGATCATCGAAATTTTTAGTATTAATAGTACTGTACAAAACCTATTTTTACTTATATAAGTACTTGTATAAGTACTTAAATTAAAATGTTTGTCAAGAGATTTTGATGGGATTTTATAGCGTACAATGTTTTGAAATTATAATTAACAATCAATATATCATTTTCAGTACTATTGGACATATAATAATAACACACTCTAAAAGAGTTCAATTCTAACAATGAATTGTTCAAAATTGATTTTTAATGAGACAAAATGTCGATAACGATATTTTGGAACAATAAACAAGCTTTCAATAAAATAGATAACTTATAAGCTTTTCATTTTGACAATGGGCATAATAATGCAACTTTTGAAATTGATTTATTCAAACAATTGTTTCATACATTAATGATATTAAATTGTTAGTATTCTCAGCCATTGTTACATAGAAAGTATGAAACTCTTTTTTCCCAATAAAAGAATGATTCAAATGATTCATATGAAGAGTATTATATCTTGTACATAGTATTTGTTTACCATAAGATAGAGAACAGAAGAAAATATCTTCTGAAAAAAATGTTTGCGTACAGATAGAATATTTAAAAACATGTGTTTGATATGTTTGATGGTCTTTAATAGAATTGATTATAAATTCTAATTTAAGTAATATTGAGTAATCAAGTGAATGGAATAATATATCCATTTGAAGAGTGCAATGGTCAACATTAGTAGTTTTAATTCAGTAAATGTAATGCTACTGCTTGAGTGAGTAATTGTAAGCTAATGCATTCTCTTTGTAAGAATGACATTATATGCCATATATCTTCAGATGTAGGCGTATCAGTGATAGAACCGTAAAGCAAACTAATGCAAGCAGTCCTCCTTTTGAACCACTTGCTAGCGATGGTATGTCTTGTAAGTTAGTGCCATTTAAGGCAAACATCCAACAAAACAACTGTATATAAAGCTATGATTTGAGCTCAAACTCATAGTTGACGAACATTTTCGGCATTACTAGTTTTGATGAAACATCAATAAGTAATATTTATAAGTATACAGTGCATGGATTTTTGAATTTAGGCGTTCGGCATGCGTTTTGTTGGATACGCTTCATTTGTCTCTTTTCTGCCTTTCGTTACGCATCTCTGCCTTTTGCTCTTCCATTGACAGGTAAACAAAGAGCATCCCATAGTTTCCGCTTTTCTCTCTCTCATCTCTCTTATTCCCCTCTATATTCATGCCATCCATACACAAAACAGACCAAAAGTGAGTTTGTTGTAGCTCTGAATCACTTTCATATGCAGCCGCGCGCTGTGTCTCGCGTTTTACACTTCCTTTTAATAATGCAATCCAATTCAAGCACTTTTATTCATGACCCGATTCTCTTATTATAATCTTTTTTCAATACAATTTATGATAGCTTTGCTTGTCTTGTGCAGAATGTGCTGTAAATGAGAGCACAATAAAATTTACAATCGCTTTTCGCTCTGGAATATAATAACAATTCGACCCCTGTATCCGAATATTTTACTTGTTTGAACTTATCTACAATTCGTATCTTAAGTGATGCCATTTCGTTAGAAATATATGTGACACTAACTTTTATACTTAATAGTATACATACTATTCAAGATAATATCAACGCATTCAATGGCAAAAAAATCTCAAATTAATGCTAGATTTCGTTCATGTAATAGTTTATCTTTAATATAGTCAATCTGTTTCTTTCATTATTTCTCATATATTCTTCAGCTTCAAATCTTAATTTTTATTACTTATTAATCCCTCAATTAGTAATTTTATAGCTTTAGCAGTTTTTACAGTTATCATTACATATACTTTGATGATCTTACATAATGTCTATACACATATATATATATATATACATACATACTATGATATTCTCATACAATAAAATCATTAGTATTTTAAAATTAAACATTTTAGTGAAAAGCTCTTCAGATCAGCAATTTTGAGTCCAACACTTGGATCACTCGTCAGCACATTTGTTTATTTCGGTAGGTTTTCTGAATTCAAAGTAGATTTTAGGATTTCAACAATACTTCTCATGCTTAAATTCTATCCTATTCTACATAATACTTAACGCATTCAAATCAATGTAGATCCTGATCTGTTAACCTATTCATAAATTTTTAACTTTTTTTAACTGATAATTCGAATAAAAATTATTTAAATTCAACTTAGATTCGTGATAAATCAGGGCTACATTTAACTATTGAAAGTTTTGATTGAAAAATTTGCAGCTAAAGTGAAATTAAAAAATTTAAATAACACCATAAAACACTCAGTAGAATCCCTGAGCCTGAGTATTGATCAATTCTGGTTAGCAATAAATTTTGTCATTAGATAAATATATCCGTTCTTTGCGTTAGTTAATAGTCGATAGAGCGAAAAGATATTCAATGTTATGGATAAATGTTGGAGATTCCCCTCTCGTCATATTGTTGTCCAGTGATTTAGTTAAATGCTTCGCAACAGTACGACAACATCCCACAAAATGAGGTACTCGAGGGAGCACTGAGAATAATAATGCATGGTTTTAAGTTGATGAGCCTCACTCTCACTCACCACTCACTTTAGCCAATAGTGATTCTGATTTACGCCACAGAGAAGGCTTTTATTCCAATGAAGCACACATTTAATTCTCTATAGCATCACATTTTACACTAAAGTTGTTTGTAAAAGGAATCAATAAGTAAATTCTGAGGCAGCCTTTAGACGCTTCTTTCACCTATCATCTAAACGTATACCAGTATATAAGTATTAGATCGTATATTGGCTTAAAAAAGAAGGATAGAAATCAATCGGCTTAAGTGAGTGCCGCTTAAGGGACGTGTTTGCGGTTCTGTTTGCCCAACTTGTAGAAAACGCTTCCCTTCTATTGCCATCTATTCCCCTCTTTTATTCTCTTGTATTCCCTTTAGATTTTCAAACGCTGTCGACTACTATAAAACTATCAATAGACTTGCATCAAATCAGACAACTATTTAGAAGCATTTTTTATGTATATCTTTTTTCTTATAAGTTTATGCACAACACAAGTCTATGTGCTTTTCAATTGTTTGTCTTTTTAGAAAAAAGTTAGCTTAACGTTAGCTTAAAGTTCAAAACAATGCTCAGAATATTATGCATTCTATATATATTAAATAACGAGTTTTCATTTCTTCCTCCATTTTCATTGTTCTCTTTTATTGATTATCGCACAGCACATACACATTCCTCTTTTACCTGCCATAATTTTCACTTATATGCACTCAAACTCGCGAGAGTCTAATGAGTTTTCCCTTTTAGCAGATCAGCGTGAGTGCCAGCACACAATTTTAGTGGTTTGCATTGCAACGCATAGTCCTATTCAATTTGCATATCAACAGGCTTATAAGACGAAATTCTCTTTATGATCTTGCTATTGTGTTGATGAATGCCTGGGGTAAACCTTAATCATGTTAGCTTGCATAGGAAAAAAAATCAGTGCTCCTTTGCTATATTCTACATAGCTATACCACTTCGCTTCTCTCTCTCTCTCTCTCTCTCTCTCTCTCTCTCTCTCTCTCTCACTCCCTCTCTCTCTCTCTCCTCTTTAGAATAATACTGAGAACAAGAGCTTATGGCATTTGTTGTATGCATGCATAATTCAAAGAAAAAAGGATTAACGTGGCTTTCATTAGACCTGTATAATATCACTAGCATGTTAGATAATTAGAGACGGTGTGCTCATGCAATTTCTACTCTGGCATATAATATGAGGGCCACTAAGCATTTGCTTGCATGAAAAGCCATTTATGCGCCTTTAACTGAGTGAAGCTTTCTTTACGATTTTATTATATGCAAAATATAAGTATTCATTTGCTTACCTTAATTCTAAAATTAATTTAGTTAATTATAATACTTATACGTATTTAATTATACGAAAAACTTATAATTTGAATACCAAAACCATAGAAACTTATGAAACTAAAAGAATTTAAAAATTTGTTCAAATCATTGCCATAAGTTGAGTTTTATGAGATTTTATAATTAGCCAAATGAAGTTACACTACAGTATTATAGAGAATTCAATGACAAATTGGATAAAACCATTATTTTCAAAGCTCTATTTCATATTCAAAATGATTTGTAATCCTCTCACTTGTCAGTTGAGCTATTTTTATAACGTTATACTATGTAATAATAGTTGATTAATTTTATTGATTTAAAGAGAATTACTCTGACTTTTCTATTAAGGCAACTTTAATCCTATGTTTTTTTATTGACATTTACCTGTCAGGATGAAAGAATCAAAGACCTTATCTCTCATTTCCAAAGGGCAAATCTGCCATCGAAACAGCTTTTGCAGAACAAATATTAAATGTGAATCAGAAGCCAATGTCTAAGTTTTCTTATACCTCTATAATCTTTGTTAAGCCTTCTATCAAAAAACGAACAAAGAATTAAGTGTATAGTGAAGTATTTGATATCTGCGCTATGATATGAGCACTGGTCCATCAGTTGCACCTGTCAGAGCCACATGTGCCCTAACTTTATATTTTGTCACTGCTATAACAAAATCAACTTTTATTAAAGTGGGGTATAAGTACTCCGTATACTTCTCTACACTTTCTATTTGATCCGATTTCAGGGATGGTTAACAGAGTTTCAAATCATACTGTTCTTTCAGTAGCAATGAATTCAACTACCGTTCAATTTATCGTTTCTTCTCTCATATTTGAGCTCTTACTCATCTTTCATGATTTATTTCATCAAACAATTGTATTTATTTCATTAGTGAGAAAATACTCAAATTAATTCCAATTATCAAAATGATTATTCATTAAAATTATTAAAATCAAATTAATTAATAAGGCTTTCTTTATTACTAATTAACTTTCACATTATTTTTGACTAAATTACAAAAGTATTATTATTACAGTTTATCACTTCTCTACATGTCATTACAAAATACATTAACTCTTAATATTGTTCATTATTGGAAAAATAATTTCTTGTAAAGAAAAATTGATCAATTTTTATAATAATCAACACAACAAATTTGTTTGCAATAATTTGAACACTAAATTGTTTATTTGAAGGAATACTTATTCTGTATGAAAAGTTAAGACAATATTATTGGAAGCTATTCTTTGGTAACTATAAGCTTACATTAAAAATCGTTTAGTATTGAGCAGAGAGTAAGAGAGAGAGAGAGAGAGAGAGAGAGAGGGAGAGAGAGAGAGGGAGCGAGAGAGAGAGAGAGAGAGAGAGAGAGAGAGAGAGAGAGGGAGGGAGAGAGAGAGAGAGAGAGAGACACTAATCAATAGTATTGAGTCACCTGAAATGCATGTGAAGAGAGGCATCATATAAAAAGTGTAGTACTGGTGGTGAGAGCGATGCGATGTCATGACTGGCGTATGTATGCATTTGATTTTCCCCTTTTCTAGCGTTTGCATAACGTGGTCGCAAAACTTTATGAGCCATAAGTAATAGCGAAGAACGTATGAGAGCCAAAACTGAGCCCAAATACATATAAAAGTATATGTGAGGCCAAACTCAGGAAAAATGTAATGCAAAGCGACCGACAGTCATCGAAGTTAGTGTTGCTCATGAATTGTGCCTTTGAGTCGTTATGCCTTATGCAGCATCACTCACAAGGAAAAGCACACATCATTGGCTATGAATGTTATAACATTATCCATTGAAAACTCTATGCTAACGGCGGAAGTTAATCATTACTATTGCTTTAAATTATGACTAATGCAAAACTCTAGCATTCGACGGTTGAGACATCCATTATTGCAGTGAAGCCTCTTTTTCATGAGATGCTCATTTTGAAGTTGATGGATGAATAGCTTGTAAAATATGACATATGATTCAAACCACGTACACTTCGAGCACAATTCCCCCAACTCTTCTCTCCCCCTTCAATATACTCAATAACCTATAGGTGTACTCAAGTAACAAAATTATACAACCCTTCAATTTGGGTCCAATTCATGTTAGATTATTTCATGTGTCTTCACTGCCTTCGCAAGGCTTTTATATGCCTTCATTAAGTTGCCATTCTTTCTATAAATGATAGGTTTTGGGTTTAGGTAAGCAAACGTTACAAACATTACAAACGTTTCTAATGTTGAGAATAGGGTTCTCACCAATTCCTGCATCAATTCCTTATAAATTGAACACATTCTTCATCGTGTTTTTCATGTTCTTCTACTTTTAAGCTATACTGTACACGATTTTTTGCTTAAATAATAATGTTATGTTGTTGTTGTCCTGCTTTCAAATGTGACTCTCATGACTGCCAGAAAATGCCATTTTCACAATGTTTCTAAAGTGGTCCAACTTTTTTGCTTAACAAAATTTTCTATTATTGCCTTATATTTAATCCTAACTAATGCATGAGTGCATCTGCGCCTTAAACAATAAGAAAACATTTTACATTTTCTTCTCAACATATTTTTTCTCAAATCTTCACATGTTTTGCTGCAAAATTTCTACGAGACATTTGTAAATGAAAGCAATCACTTTTGTTCGCTTTGATTCGCTTTTCTCTTGTTTATATTGTATGCACTCTTAACCTAATTGTTCAAAATGTAATTCAGCTCAGAATGCGTTCAATTCATTTCATTAATTCAATAGTTTTATTGGTTTCACATATAATAAAGTTTTTATTAGAAATTTTCTTAATTAAATTTTAATTATCAACTTGTTATCAAACAATTCAATTCAATTAGGGTTTAAAACTATTTTCAAAGAAATTAAATTTAAAGTAAATTCTCTGGATTTAGTTTGGAGTCTAACATAAGTTAAATATTTTGATGAGCTCTAAGTTTTTCTGTTTTACACTTATATAAAGTCGTAATTAATGTCTTTAAGTGTTCATCAAATCAATTCAATCACAAAAGAATGTCTTCAATGGTATGTCTTTTTATCTTAACTTCAAATATAATTTAATTTTAATATTCAAATCAGGTTTTGGACTAAAACTAATTAATTATTAAGATTTTAAAAATATAAAATAGTTATGAAATAGACATCGATTAGACTTGTATTGGATTTTAAGTGAATGAAAGCATAAAAAATGAATAATTGATGGCATTATTGATAATACGAATAGAGAGTAAAACAGATCTCGTTTCCCAATAATGCTCTCAACCGATAGATAATTATTGTTTTCTTCATTCAAATCAATTTTTTTGTCATCTTTTCAACAAAACTCACGCTTTTTTCACTTTAAAATTTTAGACAATATGTTATTTTGATTGTTAACAAAACTATTTGAATATTTTCTTTAATAATTATTTAAATGAAAAATGAAATGAATTTGAAATCTAAATAATGTTAAAATTAGAAAAACTTGTTTTAATGGAAATTTTTGCAAAAGATTTGATAATTAATGTTTGATTTTTTGAAATATTCCTAATGAATGAGTTGAAGTGAGTTATACTTTAATGTTTAGGTTTTTATTTGTTGAGAGCTATGTTTAGAACAGAGATAATCTATTTTGAATTGTTGTTTATTTTTTATACAGACATCAAAATAATCATAGCAATGATGACATCAACAAAGAACAGTCCCTTCCTTTCTAATGATCCCTCTCTTCCGCTATTTAATGAGTCAAATAATGATCTTATTTGAGTTTAAACAAGTTTAAACCAAATCATTATCTAAAGTCAAGTATAAATTAAATGATTAACTCATTCACATAGTATTTAAATTGTGTTCACAACTCGTGTGCCTTACAGTCAGTTTAAGATGATTGCATACATAGGTTTCCATTTCTTAATCAATGAATTTGTTTGAAATTTATTTCTCATTAAAAGCCGAAATTAGATGAATTGAGCGGAAAAAGTATTTACTTTTTCTCTGAGAAATTAGAGAAAAGTTGGGTTGGCTTTTGTCCCAAAGTAGCCCTTCTATAATTGGAGTTATGCTTTGCTATAAATAAGTGAAAAGAAAGTCAACTATCATTCCTTCACATTAACCATTATTTCTTTGCTGATGATTAATCGACAGTTCTTTTCTTTTCCTATTACTCTTTGCGATGAAAGCAAAAGGCAATAATAGAAAGTCTTGAAGTTATCCTAAAAGTGTGCTTTACTTTACACTTGACTCAGTTATAAAGTTTATTTTGTAATTGCGTTCACTATGAAACGAAGTATATGTCAATCTTTAAATTGCTCTTTTAACTGGCTTTCATAAAAAGTAGTGGTCAGCCCAACTTTCACAATCTCAAGTCTCAATTCCTAAGTTCTTCATTAATTTTAATTAACTTATTCTTTTTTTCAATTTTTCCAGTCTTTTCCTAACATGAAATCAGAATACAATTGTATTAAATTTCAAATAAATAGTATACGAATATTTTGTAAATGATATTATTCGCAATACGTTTGCTAAATGATCAAAGTTTATCTTAATTTCTCTAAGAAATAGTTTGCTTGTTCTCAATCCAATTACTGTTTATTATCAAATTACACATTTTTGTAATTAATGTTCCGTTTATTCTTGAGCTAAAACCGGAGCCAAATTAATTTCCTTACATTCAGGCTATAATTGTTTTTTTGAAATAATACTGCGCATCAAATTAAATAAGAAAAATTTACTTTTCACTCAAGAATTCATTTATAATAGTTTGAATTGAATAAATGCGTTATTGACGCTTGTATTTGAGGATTTTTTGTGGATAATGTCCCCAATTTTAGAACTCATGTTTATTATTGTTGATCTTTCATAAGTTTTAATGCTTGGACGAAAATGACAATTATTTGAACACGAAGAGTAATGTTCGTCATTCACTAGCTTTTCATTTATAAATTGAAAAAACCAGAGATTCTTAGACCCCTATCTGAGATAAAAGGTTGAGTCTCGTGATTAAAAAATCACTGCCGACTACTAATAAAAAAGAGAAATAGTAGTACAATAGTATACAATAAAAGCTAGTATTAGTATCAGTGAAAGTGAGGGAAGTATAGGGCCGTGTGTTTCAATCGAATTACCCCACAATTAATAGCAGGCCGGCAGAAAAACACATTTACGGTGAAAGGCTTTTTATTAGATTAGGAGTTTGAGCATAGCTGGAGCATAGCTTGAGCATTGAGAAGGGGAGGAACTCGATGACTATGATCACAACCAGCAAAATAGCTTTCCTCTGACTTGTAACAGAGTAGATGGAGATACAAAGCTCAAAAATAATGATACATATGATGATATAACACTTAACATTAAGGTATCACTTTGAGCATAGGCTCAGCACACGCTCTACAGTCTCAGTCGTCACTAGTAGTGACGTCCTGCCAGACCAGCTCTAATTAATTTAACTTTTGTCATTGTCATCATTCAAAGTTTATGAGATTTATTTTCTGACTCAACATTTTAGTAAATGGCAAATGTATACAATTTCCACCTGATGTGAATCATTGTCATCGTTTTTTATCTCTTCGCATCATTGCATATGAAACTCCGTCAAGAGATTGTGAATCGTTTACAACAGATGCTGTTTTGATGCAGTTTGTCATTACTCCCCATCTTCAGGAATAATCAAGTACTACTAGAGAAGACCATCTACTTCTTCTATTATATACATTTTGATAGCACTCTTTTACATCTTATTTGAATATTACTATTATTTTGATATTTCATTCAAAATAAGTTTACAAAAGTTTACTAAAACACTGATGTATTCTAATTGGTTAGAAGTTTGAATACTATAATAATTGAAAGGTGTCTTAGAAAAAGTATTGATTATCACGAATCGTTAGTTGATATGTTGTCGGAATAATAATATAAGTGGTATTAAGAAATGGTTGATTTTGTTATCGCATTCAACACACAATATCACAATATATACTTATTTACTGTTACTTAAGGCGAGCACAGTATTAGCACTTAATATCAAATTTATTTTGTGGTTCACCCCATTGTCACTATATTTTCACTGAATGCATGCTGTCTTTGCATTGTCTTTTCCGCTTGATTTCATCTTTACTCAAGCGCTTACAATTGCATAAAGAAGATTCAGTGACTGACATGATTTGCATAATATCTAAATTTCGAACAATATCTTACAGTAGAATTGAAAAGATTTGATATATTAAAAAAGTTTTTTTCATTATTTTAACTTATTTATAGTTGAATTGGAGAATACGATGCCTGAAGACACAGATTTAATAGTTGATGTGGCAGAAAACGCAGATTCAGCTGAATCTCTAAATAAGTCAAAAGATTTTATGGATCTTTCGTCAAATACGGAAGAATTAAGGATAAGTGCAAATCAAATGAACACTTCAATGAAAGCAAAAAAGATATTCAGTAAAACAAAACAAGATATCATCCTAAATGATATGATTTCGAGTTCAGAACTCAGTGCCAAAGATGCCAAAGAGGTTTTATGCAATACAAAGACTCGTAATGGTTTCACAAAGAGTATCACTACTAAACTCAGTCAAGATAGTAATGATAATGAGAGCAAAATAATGATAAAACAACCAGTGAATGGTCATGAAGCAGATGAGACCGACACTGAAGAAGACAAAGGTTTAATTGGATTTATGACTTGAATACTTATCAATTAATAAAACTTGATATTTGTTGTTATCTCTATTTTTTAGACTATACGACAACTAATGATAAAAGTAAGATCTCTACTAATGAGACATCTGTAAACTGTTTAGACGAACAAATAGAAGATAATAAAATTAAAGAATATTTACAACGAAGCGATACTGCAGTCATATTTGCTGAGCCGGTAGAGAAAGAAGAGATTAAAACTGATGCCAATAAAAATGATGATAAAAGTGGACAATCAGTTACGAATACTGTTGATGAGGAGCAAAAGAAGGTTTTAAAGACTGACAAAAATCGGATGCCTGAAAACGGTTCACCGAATCAAAGTATGTCTGTTTTGTTATGTATGTTATTTGTTTTGATGCATTTCTATTCGATGCGGGACTCAAAGAGGTTGATGTAGACGTACAGCTATTATGCTGTTTTGAAAAGTCAGGAAAATGCTAGAAAGGGGTTCGCATTTAACTTTCAATTGAATGAGAAAACATCGAATGCAAGTTTAGGTTTAAGGGATGTATGCATTGAGGTTTAAAAGCAATGCTTACCAGTTCTGAGTTCATGCACCGGAAATTCATCCGTTCCTGAGTAGACGAGAGTATATCCATGCGATTATATGAATCCCTTCTGCTTTGTAGGGATAGGACCCCACCTTCTCTTCCATCTCTCTAACTCGTGAGCGAATCATTCATCCAAATAAGATCATAAATATAAAACTTATCAATTGGATCACTACAGACTCTTTTACATGCTTAGGGTGTTTGTAGTTTCGAATCTCCACTTTTCCTAATGATAACTTACTTTTAAAGATGATTTGCGTTTATTATGTGAAAATGTTTCTTTACTTGTATATGAGATAATGCAATACTCTATTTATGTATAAATTGTATGGCATTAGTTGTTACTATACGTATATGCGGTATATCATGATAGCTATCACAGGCCCCATATAGTGAAAAAGAGAGAGTGATTCACAGGAAGGTCTTTAATGATTCTCCACAGCATGAGCTTTGGCAGTAATGTGTTGGCACAGAATTGCTTGACCCCCACTCTCTCGTTTGCTTCAAAGGCATCGCTGCACTCTTGTATACATATATCCTCTCGTATAAACAGGACATCAGCGGCGAGTTTTGTTGAATTTAGATGTTATAACTTGTGTTTAGCTATACTTTTTTCGTTCACTCATTGGTCGGATGGTCTTTCTTTCCCTCTCATCACTACTGAGTCTACCGACCGAATCACTCTTTTATGTGATGACCTCGATATTAAACATAATTTCATAGTATTCTTCATCACAAGTCAACAGAGCTATGACTCTAAGGGATGTATTGCTATGTATTGGCATTGCATTCGCCCAACTTAGGCATCAATTTAGGGGATGACAAAATATTTGAAACTTATCTCAGAGTTATCTGCCTTCTAAACACTACTCTTCATGTTTCCCGAATAATGTAATGCATCGCTTATTTTTCTTTTACTTATAGTTTGCCAGACTTTCTCTCCTGTCTCGTCTCTCTCTTGTCTCTCTCCTGTCTCTCTCCCTCTCTCTCGTAGTTAACTATCTATATATTGCTTTACTCTCTTAACTCTCTTAAGAAGGGGAGAACATATGAGTCGATATTTTGGCGTCAGTTGTAGTTGTGAAGCAATAGTTTAATCAGAAACCTGTTGTTGAAGTAGTGGCATAATAGATAACACTTGATGCCTAACATTCTTATGAGGTTATGACTTGAGCATGTATTCCATGCCAAATATATACTTTGAATGACTATTACTGTATTTGATATGATGTACATTTGAGTTACCAAACAGTCGAAAAATGTTTTTGCTCTCTGTTTTTATTGTTAGTGTTTATAAGATGGCAAACCTTAGCGGACACTATGGCGCCAAAATATCTTAAGTTGATGTAAGAATCTTATAGTATAGCGCATGATGAACAAGTGAAACCGTGTTCTTGCATTACTGCATAACAGTGTTCTTTCAATTGAACAGTACTAGTATTTCTCCAACTGAAGGGAAACACTGCAGGATTTTTTATGAAAGGCAATACATTTAGATCAGTGCACGGAATTAACTCATCTGTTCAATGACATGTGATGGCAATAAGATATTGCAATTGAACTATTGGTGACTTTTTCATTCGGCTATCAAACTATACTACAGTATAAAGCAGTAGATATACTAAAGTAGAACAAACTAGAGTTTAGCACAGCTTCTGTAGTACTATTCTGTATAGTTGTCTTTGCTGTCTGTGTAAGGATGTGTCTTTTCAGGGAAATAATTCTTTAACTTTTGCTTTGCAATTCACTATTGTTAAGACTAGTGTGTTGTGCAAATATGTTCATATCTATATGAGAGGCTACAACTTTATGGTTCTATAAGAATTCAGAAAAGCGTAAATAAGGAATATTGTGCCAAAAGTCCCGAATAAGTTACAATAGAACTGATTTCTGTGAGAAGTCGATGCGATGGAATGTAGCATAAAAGGGATACCGTTTCTGTCTTGCGAGATGATGATAGAGCAGTTGTATTGAGCTCTGTTAAGCTTGATATGTTACTAGAGGTAGGTTTGCCTCTAAGACTATTGCAATCGTGGCAATAGTGACTCTGTTGAGCTCAACGACCGAGAGAACTCAGAGCCAACCATAAGCTTAATTAAGTTGAAGCCAAATTACATTTGTGCTTCAGTTTTGCTTTTGCTTTCATCAAAACATTACATATAGAAAGACAGAGAGAAAGAGAGAATGGACTCAACTCAACTCCCCTGTCACTAAATTAAGTTTATGATAGACGTCTTCCAAGTCTAGTTATTATGCATGTTAGCAGTTGTATATGCATTCATGCTTAAAAGATTGAGTATTCGCATTCAAGTTATGCTTCACATTATAAGTAAATTTAATTAATGCATATAAAGCATTGCTTCTTGTAAAATGTTATCATTACTTATTTAGCCAAAGGTAATATTTCTTCTGAAATAAAGGACTGCTCGTTAAGCGTTAGTTGCCTTACATATCTTGCTAATGTAGCCCAACCTAAAGCCACATATCTATATTAGTGAAGCAATGTTTAGGAGATTAGTGGTTCGTAATTTCTACGTTATTTTTGCGGTTTCATACCAAAAGGGTACAGATCACCATACATTATACGCCATCATCATCATCATCATAACTTTATTTAGAGATAATGAGCGCCTCTGTTCTGTTTTGTATCAAAGCAAAGCCGCGGGCGGTACCTAACCATACAGTATATACAAGTGCTCTAACTGTTTGAAGATATGACTACATATACTAAGCATATATCATATATACCATACACACTCACAGACAGACTATGAGCTCGAATAAAGACCTGCAACGCGCAAAACACGATTAAAAGTTTTAATATCTGCTTAATTAATCTCTGCTGCCTCGCAGGCCTCACTCTAACGTTTTTTACGCTACATTAAGATATTGCATAAACTATACACTACATTAGGTGATGCACTACCGACTTCTCATGCTTTTTATTGCTTATGTATTATATAAAAAAATTTATCAGCAAAAGATCTGCATTCGTGGCTTTCGAAACAATAAACAGAGAATACAAAGTTTTTTGTCAATTTTCTACTCTCAGTTGTTTATACTAACATTTCTATTTGATTTCTTTATTAAGTTTAGTTAAACGCATAGTTAGTTTATTATTCATTGGTTAGTTGAATGTGTTTGGTTGTAAAAAATTAATTATAAGGAGAGATTCATAGCTGCATTCCAACCGTGGAATATTTCATTTGTCATTTATTATGAATGTCCTAAAGAGAGTTGAAAAGAACGAGACAATAGGGAAAGTACTAATTAACGAAGAAAACACCGGCGGCAGTCATTAATTTTAAAGCCGGTTAAAATAGCTTATTCGCGCATTCGTTTTCACTGATAAGTTGCAGAATATTTATTGTCACACAAACTGATTAAAAGTGTAGCTTATATGCAGACTATTATAACTAGAGCTTCAAAGCGTAAGCATTATAGCCTTTAGGAATAGAAAGTATGGCACTTAGTTTGCAGTAAAAGGCAGTATTACCAAAGCGTATACTTTTATCAATGCATTTTATGTGTAGACCTTTTGTCGATGAGGTTCACGCTTATATCTATTATCATGCTTTGTTAGATAAATTACATTTTCATTTGCTCTTTTATAATTGAAAAGCAATAATTAACTGAAGCTTTTTGTAACACCTCTTTTTTACTATAACATACTTTGGTTAATACACTCTGAAATATGACACTATCGCCTGCTCTTTATATTTGCTTTGTTCCTTATTATATATCACTGATAAAAGCATCCCAATGTTGGCTGTATTGCACATTCCATTCTAACTTGTTTTTCTTCCACAAAAGCCAATAATGCTTTGCTATTCTCTACTCTACCAAAAACAAGGTAAAGACAACTATTATATTCTGAAGTAAAGTCCTTTTGGTAACGAATGGAATCACTATTCTTTCACGGTGTGTATGTCTTACTAGTTGTGTGTGAGAGAGTGTGTGTATGTGTGAGAGAGAGTGTGTATGTGTGTCTTGTGTAGTGTCGTACAGTCTCTATAATCCTACGTGTGCTTCACTGGAATTCCAAATGATTTTGATAGAAAGTAAGCCTTGCTATTGATATTATTTTGGTAGGTTTCCTAACGTGTGCCATTGTGTGCCATTTCAACTCGTGTAAAGCCATTCTCCCTCCTGAGTATCAGTTGCACCACTAAAATAGCTTCACTGCACAGAAAATGACATTACAGGAGTAAAAAGCTATAGTAAAGTCGTTCAAATAAGAGATAACTTTCGAATTGGCTTTATATATATATATTATGCGGAAATTTATAGACAGTCACTATTATCTCAATACTGTTCGGGGGAAAAGCAATCGGATTAAATAAGAATCCGAGTGGCTTTTGTTGTGCGAATATTCGCTTTGATCAGCAAAAGACGGATTTATGCACACATAACCCCAGCATATAATATATTGAAAGAGTAGTCTATTTCTACTTATACCTAAAGAGTAACGAAAGCAAGTTTTCTTTCATATTTGCGCCCACTCTCCTGCCATTCAAAGGCAAAGTCAGGTATATCTCAACTGTAATGTAGCCTTATTTCCAAGCCGTAAACCTCACGAGATTTGCTTTCTTTTATATGCCTTAACGCTGTTCTCTTTCTGAGTCTCTTATAGTATTGTTATTGGAATTGCTTAGTATTGCGATATCATTAGAACGACACCCGTATGAAATGGTTGCATGCAGGTTAAGCCATTTACACTCGTGGCACGTAAGAGGTATTTCTATTTTTGCGATGTGATGACAGAAAAGGCACCCATTCAGCCAAAGTGGCACGATTCACATCTCTGGTTACAGCAGTCTTATTGATTCGGCAATTAAGCCCCCATACAGTTCATGCACTGCTGTAGTATTGCAGTATCGCATTTAGCATCCAAACAATTCTATCCCCTATACTTCTTCGACCAGATCGAAAGACATTTTCTGCATTCTCTCTAGAATACGACTCTGTGTGCTCTCTCTATCCTCTCTCTATGATCTCTTGATGCTCTCTATTCTCTATCTTATGTGACTGGAAAGAGCCAACTCTGTTGTCAAGGTGCACACAACGTGATCTGCATCTATTTACAAACAATCATATCAAACAGAGCTTTTCCTCCATCAGCCAATTTCTATTCCTTACCTCAACCTTTTTCATTTGCACTCAAATCTTCAACAGTCATATCTCTATTTTAAAACTTTTTTCTCTTTTGGCTCTACTTTTGTCATTACTTTACTTCACTTTTAAATATACTTTTTTGAGAACTTTTTCTTATATAAGACGCTTTCGCGCAATTTTAAAATGAATATAAGCTTAAGAATGGTTTGATTTTATTTATCGAAAGTAAAGTGTGTTTACAGAAGTTTGGATTGTTTAATAGAAAACTTATTTTCCTATAGAGATGCAATCATACAAAATTGATACGGAAGTCTAGTTTGAAACATTGAGCTTGATAGAAATAGCGAGTGTTTACCACCAACAGCGAAAGGTAATAAAAGTCTGAGTTGGTATTTAGAGAGTGAGGCTAATAATGATTCGATGGCATTACCTGCGGCAGGTTTGTATGCCAATAGCCATAGGGGGTGACTCAATGCTTTGCGCTGCGCTTCACTTTTGTGCATTATATAAAGCTCATATTCCTATCAGAACTGTGTTTGCTCTCACTCTCTTTCACTCTATTCCTCTCTTGTACTCCATCTCACTTTCTCTCACACAAGTCTCGCAAGTTTGCAAAATGCAATGCAAAGGCAAAAGTTGAGTCAATTTGCGTGATTTATTGAATCGATTCGCCTTTTGCTTCGCACGAGTTCATGATTGCTTTTAAAGGTAGAAGAGTTTAGCACATAACACATCGTAACACATCCTATACTTTTGCTCTTTATAAAATACATCACTGCATCTGTAATAATGCTCTCCATTGAGACCTACTTATTGCACGCGTGTGTCTATTAGTGTTGTTTGGCTACAGCTCTTATCAGTTTCGATAAATTATTCAGATTTATTTAATTTACTTTTATTGTAATAATTGACAATCAAATTATTTAATGGAAAAACTTCAGCTCAAACCCATTTATTTTATCTTTATTAAAAAGATCTAAAAAAATCTGTGCAAAATTTAAATTGCACTTTCACTGCACTATAACAGCCAAGTAATGCTTATTAACTAACTTATATTGCTTTCTCTTTAAATCTCTAAAGTCATTAAAAGTTAGCTCTCCTTTTTGAAAACTAATTACGATCGCTTCTGTCAACGTCTTCGAGAGTAAGTCAAGTAACTTCTTTGTTATTCAGTTCAAAACATTATAATCTCAAGTGAACTCCTATTTGGAGGCAAATTCATAATAAATTGATAACTTTCACGTTGATTGTTCATATAAATATTATTTTTTTCTTTTAAGACATCATAAACATCAACACTTGAACTTTAGGAAAGTTAGTAGTTTTGCACAATTAGAGTCTTTAAATTTGATTCAATCAACAGCATTACGTGTGTCTGTCTGTTTGTCTGTCTATGTGTGTGAGAGAGAATG
>JAQFZT010000090.1:0-44046 GCA_034696325.1 Camisiidae sp. | reverse complement strand
AAATAGTTGATGAATAAATGCGTTTAATGAGTAACTGATTATTAATAGAGATTCGTAATAAGGCAATTATTCGTAATAAATACCTAAATAGATGTCTCCAAAAGAACCCGAACCTATTTTGCGTCCGAGTCTATACTTATTTCCAACTCTTAATTCCATTTATAATTTCAATTACAGTTTAGTTAAATTAGAAACATTTTTATTATTAATTTTGAAATTTCAAAAATGTAAATCAATGCGAGATTTGAGTCTATAATGACTTAATAATAAGTTGAAAGACAAACACGTATTGCAAACTGATATGAAAGCAATCAATGGTTTAGTATTGAAAGCTATGCTATGCTATGGAGTCACTCAACTCAGACTTGACTCAGTCAGACACACAACAGAACCAGATATCGAGAGAGTATTCATATATTACTTCATTCAATACTAATTTAATATAAACACAATTTTAAATTATTTAGTCGTCTAATTTTCAAACTATCTTTTGATTAATTTAACAAAACGTTAAATAACTTCCATTTTGAACACATTAATTAATTATATGAAACATTAATTAAAGGCCAAAAACACAATAATGACTAATATTTTGCTATTTTTTATTGAGCGAATTCTAACAAATAATACTGACCTTCAATTGCATTCATATGAGACTCTTTATACACATTCGACACAAAGTGGCGTTACTTTACGTTATTGTTTGTGAAGCAGTCATTTCTTTACAGTCAATTTGCCATTCGTTTCATCTTTTCATCATTTGTTTATTAGTTTTTAAACAGTTAAATAACTTTTGCGACAATTTATGGAAAAGTAAATTCATTTTAAATAATATTATATTTCATTACTTAACTATTATTTTTTGTTAATTAAATTGATTTGAATTAAAAGAAGCAGTAATTCAAAAAAGATGACCAAAAGTGAGTCGAAAGCCAACACAACAACCTCTTCAATGAGTACTCCATCGAGTAATACATTACCAACTAATACAACAAATAAGACAACACCAAAAGATGCACAAATAGTTTCTACAATACTTAAAGATATGGCGATTGTTGAATACGAGCCAAGAATTGTTCACCAAATGATTGAATTCACTTACAGTTAGTTTTAATTATAATTAAATACAATAACAATAATCATTAATATCTAAATGTTTAATGTCTTAATAGGATATGTGTCTAACGTTCTCGAAGACGCGCAACTATTTTCGAGTTACGCCAAAAAGAAGACCATAGATTCTGACGACATAAGTCTAGCGATTCAGTTACAAGTGGACAAAGGCTTCACTGGTCCGCCGCCAAGAGATCTTCTGCTAGAAATCGCGCGATCGAAGAATAATCAGACATTGCCTGCCATTAAGTCACATAACGGACCGCGACTTCCGGCAGATCGTTATAGTCTTATTGCTTGTAATTATAGACAAAAGACTAATAAATCTAAACCTCAATCCTCACAAATAGCACTTCCATTCCGTTCATCAATAACTGGAACATCACTATTAAACTCAAGCAATAACAGCACCACTACTGTTGTGAAGCCAATCGGCTCATCGCTCACCACTTCAAGAGCTGGTCCGCAAACTGTTTCACTTCAGATGCCGTCGCGTTCGGCCAATATTTCTAGTTCTTTGACTCTTAAGACTTCTGACACACAATCGCTAATTGCTTCGGGAGTTAAGAGAAAGTTAGATGAGTCTTGAGTTCAATTCTTTACGCTTTTTTCGTTCGATATATACTTAAATTTAAAATTATTTAGAAATTAGTTTTAATGGTGAGACACAAACTTTCAATTTACAGATATTTTTCAAATTACATTAAAACATAACTTATAATCACTTAGTTTTGAGCTCATTATATCTAATAAACATATAAATCATTTAATTCATTGAACTCTATTTGTTTTTCAATAATTACTAAAACTATAAAAAAAAGAAACATTAAATGCAAATTTTAATTTGTAGCTAATTGTGTATAATTAGCTCTAATTGAGCAATTTATTTATCAAATTTATAATGGCAATTCATCAAAAAGTAAATTCAAAGTTAAAAGGATTAATAAAGGTTATTGAGGGGAATAGAAGTGGTAACAAAAAAGATCGCCCGAACAGGGACTCGAACCCTGGACCCTTAGGTTAAAAGCCTAATGCTCTACCGACTGAGCTATCCGGGCTTCATGAAGTTGACTCCAATTATTGATAGAGTGTTAGATAATTTGTATATTTAATATAATGCTATTAAAGCTATTAAAGCTATTGATGCTATTATAGCATTATATTAAATATATAAATTATCTAACAGTATATCAGTCTATTATACTATAATAGTATATAATTCACACCAAATTATAAAGTTATCAAATATACTGTAAATCCAAATTTAAGGAAACATTTCTGGAAATTTAAAGTTGTTTTTATCTTTAAATCAATACAATTATACAATCATTATTATAATGCATTTTTTACTGATTCAATCAAATGATAATTTGGTCTTATATAGAGATTAACCTCTTTTGGAATTCATGATATGAAATAGTGTGGAAGACCTAATATTTTGAGTTAATTTATGGCCAGTTAAACAGTTTTTTCCATTGAGGGCCAAATATAAAACAATTGGTAAAAGTTTAGAATCAAATCAATTTTAACTCAAGTTTTTTAGCTTTCATTTCAGATTCTTTAAAGTTTTGACATTCCCTTGTGTTTAAAGGCAATCAAATTCTGTAATTACTGTAAAAGATTGAATTTATAAGAAAATAGTAGTTTGCTTTGGACTCTATTTTATAAGTTTAACTCTTTTATAAACTCTTGAGACAACTCACTATTTAAAATTTGAATGATTTTACTATTAAAACAAATAAAAATCAATGCAATTATAGTCTGATATGAATCAATAGAAACCTCTTTAATAATAATTCTCAAAAATAATGAATAGCTATGAATTATTGATAAATAAATGACTCATTAGTTGATTAAACACTTGATATTCTATTAAAACGGAGAATTCATTCCCAATTTAGTACCGAATTCAAGTCGAGCTCTTCTTTGTTGTCTGGAATTTACTCTGTATTGAAAGAGAAATTTTTTTATAATAGAAGTTGGGATTGAATTGCAATGAATTTTATACTTGATTTCATGTCTTTTAGTTAAAGTGTTGATTGAAATCAAAATAAAAGGCCATAAAAATCCTAAACACCAGACGTATATAGGAATGGATGATATGAATTGTTTGGCAGTTTCAGCAGACGGAACGTATAAACTTATTTCAATAATACAAAGGACTGCATGACTTATTAAAAGTGTAATCGAAATGAAAATCCACCACTTATTGATCAGTGGACTTCTTTGCCATATTAAGTAGTTTCGATGAACAAAACCAATTGATATGATTACTTGAAATTATGAAATAAATCAAGTTATTTGAAGTTAAAACTAATAAAAAAAAGTTCAATCATTGTTAGACCAACTTATATATAGAACCAAGAATAAAGAGGCAACTGTTTGTCCAATTAGTAAATGCGATGACCAGAGGAGATCTGTTTTAATATCACCGTTTGCTCTTTGAATAGGAATTGGAATCAAAATGAAATAAGAATTTGAATGAATGGTATTTGAGATTTTGATTGAAACATACTTGACATCACTGAACATCCAACACGGACCTGCTGTTGAAAAGCCTATTTTAATGTCTTGACACGAGTGTCCAATTATTAATCCAAAGCATATAACACTTATAAATACTGACGGAGCGAACTTTAATAAGTAACACACGAAGAAATACAATATGCTCTGCGAGTCAAGAGATCGAAAACCATTAAAATCTTTTCGAAATTTTCATTCAGTTCAAAATAATTATTGAAACTTAAATTAAAACCTCTCTGTTAAGGTGTAACAACTTCTTTCCAGTGGCGACACTCATAACTTCGTCGTCCACTTCAGTTCCCATCAGAGATGAGCTCAGAATTGGAAGAACAATACATGTTAACCAAAGAACTACTCCGGGAGATAATAAAGGCGGTAAAAATAGCAAAGATGATAAAAGTTGTGCTAAACTAAGGCTTAAACATGAACTTATGAGGAATTGGAAACTATTTCTCATTTTCATCATATAATGTCGCGCTTCCATTATTAGCTGATAAAATATAATTGAATTTTGACGATAAATAGATAAAGAACATGAAAGTGTGATTAGCTGTCGCGCTAAATCAGTCGGACCAATAAAGTTATCGGGAAGAGATTCTATAAAACCATCGGCTTCTTTGATCGGTTCAGTTACACAAACTTGAGGATACATTGGCTCCACTCCAATACTATTTGCATTTGAATTAAATTAATGTAAATCTCATTGATTATGAAGTTTATGAGAAGCTTATACTGTATAGATTTAAGTGAATAAATAAATTTTGCTGAATTCATACCTGGCATCTGCCTGAAGAAATATAGGCATATTCAACATATTAGCAGAACTGCCGACAACACAAACTACTTCTCCACATTCTTGCATTATTGCAATCATCTCTTTGGTTGCTTCGGGAACGCAGTCTGTGAATAATGACACTAAAAGCGGAACATTGTCTACATTTTCTAGATGTGGTCTAATGTTTTCGATCCCTTTCGGCAGTTTTGCGCGATTTGACATATCGAAAGCAATCGGAGCACTGTTTTCAGTGCCAGTACTAGTGGTTATTCTACTCGGAGAAGGAGATAAGTTTGAAGTCGCTTTACTCATACGTCTGCTTTCATTACTTTGTTCACTCATTAGAACGCCATTATCTGCGTTCAAATTAAAATCCTGTTGGCTTTCATTATCTCGATTGGAATCGGTTTCATCAGAGCTCTCAATATCACAATCATCAGCAAATTTAACAGTTGATATCTCAAGATTGACAGATCCGGGAGCGCTCTGAGATCGACAAACAGTATTCATTGCAATTGTTTGCGACTCATGTATAAGAGATGATTTTGAACCCTTTGATGCATTTGAATGATGATAAAAACTAGAAGTGGTTCCATAATTGCTTTCAATATGATTGTCATCATTTAAGAGAGAGATGTGACAATTCCAACCCGATTCTAAACCCATTTTTTCTGAGAAGACACGACTTCTGAGTTCATTTTCTTTCGAAAAATGAACGAAACGAATACATGCTTAGAGAAAAAAATTTGTTTAGTAAAAATTGAGAAATTTATAAATCTTTGATGAAATACCAGTTTCGAGCTGTTCGACTAAATGCACAAAATCAGAACACGCCTGATATTGCATTGTTGTCATTCCGATGAATACTTCATTACTCATTTGATGCATCAAATATTCAATTTGATGATTATCTGTAGAAGTGGAAGACGCAGAAGACTTTGGTCTATTTGCTCGGTTCAAATCAAACACTTCTTGTTTCACAAGTGAATCAGAACTTAAATGATGGTTAAGTATTGTATTCTTTGTGGACAAGTCAGTGAGAACTTGAAGATGATTGTGATGTTCTGAGAATCTCAAACTTGAATCTAAACTTTTTTGTGATGGAAATAAATGACTACTATCTGGAGGTAATTCGATATAATAATCATTAAGACTAACAGTTTCTTGAATGGAATTGAGCGGAACATAAGAAAATGCAGAACAATATGAAGTTAAACTACTTCTATGATAAAAGTCAAGAATTTTTTTGCGATCGGAATCAGTGAGAACACAAAGATCATGTCCGTCCCAATATTCAGTACAAGCATCTAATACTAAATCTCCGGTTCCCTGAGAAAAGAGCTGAAAAGTACTCGAATATATATCTTTAATGACAGAGCAGGTCATGTTCGGAAACGGCATTTTAAGTCGCGGAAAATTCAGTGATTTCGCCAGTTTTCCTTTTTGTATAACTTCAGGCCTGACGTGTCTGAACATCGCGATTTGATAATTATATTCATAACCTTTAACAGCATTCTCTGTGAATCCAATTTGCCGCGCGAGTTCGCAAAGACATCTCTTATTGACAACAGGAACTGCTGCCTCATTGTGTAGAGACTCACACGCCACGTGATCGCAGAATTGTATGAACTCTTCCTGAGCCTCTTGATTGCATGTATTGAGCAGAATAGCCAAACCCAATGGCTTTAAGTTAGACAAATATTTCTGCCATTCAGTGTCATCAAATTGCAAACCATAGGCATTATGTGGATCATGAGTTATGTCCAATTGAATGCATTCAGCTCTCGAATATGGATAAAGCGCTAAAATAAGGACATTATTGGTGAAAATCAATAAAACTGTTATCATTTTCATCATTCATAGAATTAATTCAATTACAGCTTTTATGGGATCGTTTTTCCTTCGTGTTCAACGCGTTTTTCTCAGAATCTGTATCTTCAGTATCACTATCGCTATCCTTATTGAGATTTTTATTTGATTTGTTGTCTTTATGTGATGTGACAAAGAATACTTTATCGACAGTAGGGTTTGGCCACGAAAGGATTCCCTTCTTGTCTACACAACACAAAGCAGTAATACTTCCCAAAACATGCAATAGATTTGCAGTTCTCCACAGATTTGTGTCATTACTCGATAAAAGAGCTTTCATTTTGAAGATCATATCGAGACAACTCAATTTTGAATTAATTAGCGGAACATTCGATCGGTCGGAATCCAATTCCTCAATATAAAAGTCTTTATTATTACTTGACTTGAAATACTCATCTTTAGCGCGCCCAATATTACTACCCGTTAATATACTTCCAGGACTTCCCTGAATATTAGTTATATCTTGTTTGTCATAATTAGAGGCACAGACTTGGAATAAATGAGACAAACCGTAGACATTAAGCATAAGCCAACTGAGCGGTAAAGTAAGCGGCAAAAGAGGCAGTATTGCCATGACTGGTCTTAATAGCAATAGAGTGAGAGATGCGGGCCATGTAACCGTTTCATTCCCTATTGATTCTAAGTATCCGTAATGAATGGCACTGAACAGCATTATTCCAACCCATATGATTGGTATAAGTATTTGTTCGATATATTTAACAAATATTAGATGTAATTCTTTTTCGAAAGCCGTCGCGAGCTTTCTCGTGTGTTCTTTGGAAATGGCAGTTCTCAAGTCAACCACAAAAGGTGTCTCTAAGATAAGAAACTTGACTGGTTTGACAGCTCTTCTCAATCTCGGAATTGTGAAAGAATCGGAGGCGTAGTCAACAATCGGAACAAACAATTCTCCACAATTCAAACTACAATCGCTATTGGATTCAGAGTTATAGACCTGAACATTTGAATGATTAGTATTAATGGGTTCAATGTTGCGACATTTGGCGGGTGCGGATCGTCCGGGACTTAGAAGTATCACATCTCCGGCTACCAACAAAGGTATCGGTAAATTCACTCGTTTTCCGTCACGAAATGTCCACTGAAGTGAAATACACGGAGACTGAGGTGTATTCAAATGCGGATAATATCTCAATGTTTTCCAGTATTCAATCAATTGATAGTTATTATGACATGACTTTATTTGTTGCGAAAGTATTTTTGCTTTTCTGTGTATTTCCATATGTCGTGATTTAGTGTCCCAATACGTGAGCGTTATATTGAATATAAGTATTAATAATAAAACAGTCGCTTCCACAAAGAGTGGTATACTTGACGTGAAGTGTCCGTAAATGTATGCGATATAATAGATAATTGTTGAACACAACAGAACTACTATTGATGGCCACCGAAAGGTTGAGGCAATGCTCGAGTGACTGAAAGATTCTATTAATAAGTACTTCAATGATTCCATTCCTTTTGACTGACACTAAATTTTTATATAATTAATCAAATATTTCATTTTTATATAATTAATAATATGTTTGTTTTCATTTTAGTTTTACTTCACTTCAAATCATTCAATCAATTATTTCAAAGCTTTGTAAATAGTCTTTAATTCAGATATAATTTGATGGTTAAGTCAATAAACAATAGATGAAGACTTACCTCAAATTCAAGCAATTGGTTATCAATTGCTTCATAAAGTTTTCTTAAGGCTTCTTCAGTTGTCAAACCATTATCTCTATGATCACCCATTTTTGATGATCAATCAATTAATACAATTGAAAATAAAATAAAATCTATAATAAATAACAAATAATTAAATAATTTAAAAACCAAAACATTGTTGAATAGTTTGAAAGTTTTGTTTTGACAAATGCTTCGATACTTTCGATTATCGTTTGGATTATCGACAAAAGTTTATCTCAAATATTATCTCAAATGTCATAAAGTTTTCAATAAAGCCAATCATTTAGTTCTTCTCAAATCAAATTAAGAAAAACATTTAATATCAATATTTTTGTGGATTTTTCTTGATTTCGTGAAAAGATTTGAACACTTAATATATAAATCGATGAAATTATAGCCTAAAATTTAATCTAAAATTATTTTTAGAATCGATTTGTTTGAACTGTAAGGATATTCTTCGTCTAATAGATAGGGAGTAAAGATCTATATAGTAATTAAAATTTATGAAATGATTAGATGAGACGTCATATGTTTTAATGGTTTAGTTTCACGTGAGCCTCAAATCCATTAAATTCAACGTTGTTTCAAATGATTACATAATGAAATCGCATTATTGTTATTATTATTTCAAATCCTACATTTAATTCAATTATTAATTAAATTAATACAATTAAAGCTCAATTTTCTAACAAAATTCAACGAACATTTGATATAAAATTACAATTTGTCACTACTGGTTGCGCTGATCTTCTCATTCCCTGAAAAATGAAATTAAAAATAAAATAAGATAACGGGTTACCGAACTATAATTAGTTATTGATTACTTGTGATGATGTCCTTCTTTTTACTGAAGCCATAGATGCCATTAATTTTGAGTAAAGCATCAGGTGATGGATCTCTGCCTAAAAACCTACGAAACTCTTCACTTGTATTACATCCGCCTCCGAGTGTTAGAAATGAATCCCTAAATCTGGCGCCAACATGTGCTATGGCATCGTCATTATCGAGTCCTACTTCTTGAAAAGCCCCGAACGCGTCGGCCGCCAACATCTAGAATGAAAGATTTCATTTCTCAAGATTCGTTTAATGTTTGTTCAATTCTTAAGCTAAACCTCAGCCCATTTGAAGCTGAAATAAGCGGCTGGAAATTCATCACAAAAAATGGCCCTAAAAGAACACGGATGAGTGTCTGACTTGTCTTTAGTAAACGGATCCATATATTCCTTCCATACTTGATCAGTAATAGTTCCCCAAAACTCCTCGTTTGAATGCAAGGCTAAGTCCAGAGCTATTCTATAGATTTCATGTTTTAAGTTTATGCACGAGAAGTGATAATGAGCTAAATAACGAAAAAATGTTAAGAATTTATAAGATTTAGCTGTTGTATTAGTCGATACCCTGACGTATTTTTTGAAATTGTTGTTCTGGAATTTGACTGCCATTTACAATATGTTCACTGCAGGATGCAATCACTTTATAAGAATTCAAAGGCCAGAGTCCGAAAAATTCAGAGCTCAAATGGACGGCATCCCATTCTAGGTTTGAAAGTCCAGATATTTCAGCATAACTGATTTCACTTAAAGAATGTTGTAAAATATGACCAAACTTTATAAAAACAAATAATATATTAATTCAAGTCATTATTGCGAATCTCATGTTGTCATCGAGTTTTCATCATTTATTAATTATCATTTTATTCATCATTAATACCTGTTTGAATAAAGTTAAAATTTGAGCGAATGATAAAAGTACTGATTGTCCACTTATAAGAGGTTTCGGTAAATTCATTATTAAATATGAAAGTGATTTTGTTTTGAGAGAATCACAACGAGAAAGCGGTAATTCATTCCAAACGCCACTACTTTTCTCATTCAATCTGGAATAGGGGTCGAAAAAAAATGAACCAATGATTCCCCGCTTTGCAGATAATATTCTAAACAACTTGACATCTTTATGCCAGGGATCGAATTGCCCGCTAATGACTTCTTCTATTCTGATATCAAATAGTTTTTGAGCCAATTTAAACATACCACTCATGACATTATTCAATGGAAAATATTGTTTAATAACACTGTCTTCTATTGTATATTTAGCTTTAAGTAGTTTTCTTTGCCAATAGGGCAGATCCCATAACTCTAATTTCTCTAATTTATTACCGTCCAAATTAGTGCTTTGATCAGCGAAATCAGTTAATTCTTTCAAACTCGAGTCAAACGCAGGTTTACTTTTTGAGTGAAGCGTCGAAATCATAGCCTTCACATTCTCTATATTTCGAGCCATTTTCGTTTCCATCGATAGTTCCACATAATTATCATACCCAAGAAGTTGTGCCTGTTTTCTACGGAGAGTCCGAATCTGTTCTAAGTTTATGCTATTACTTAATCGACTATCAGTAGCGGGCGATGCCCTCGAATTGTATGCCATCCATAAATTCCATCTCAAGAGTCTGTCTGGACAGTACTCCATAAAAGGATTAAATACAGAAGAATGAAGAGTTACTGTGGCATTACTATGACTCCCGATCGCAGCAATTAATTCATCAGGAAATACTTGTAATAGTAAGGGATCATCGATTGTATGAGTGAATCGTTTTGTCGCCTCATCTAGTTTTTGACGATATATAGTCTTCTCTTTATTCAAATCTTTTTGAATTACATTCAAAGAACTCAACTCATTGTGTGAAAGATGTGTTCCATTCAGTTTTGCTTCTAATAAATACTTATCGACAATACGTTTCTGTTCTGTATTTAATTTATTTCTATCGGAATTGATTTCACGCATAAAATAATAAATCGGTTGACTTTGAAAGCGTCTTATTTTTACTCGATTTACGCGATCAAAAAAGTCATCGAATTTTTTGAAATTGAATTTACTTTTTTGAACATTTTGTAAAGTTCTCATTGTTGTCAAGGCGTAAGTCAGAGGAACTAATTTTTTTTCTATAGGTTTAATCATATCATCCAAACTGTTCCCTAATTTTTCTGAATAATTAAATGAAAAGTTTATCAATTAAAGTCTCAAATTTCTAAACAACTCAAGCGATAAAAGTCTTATTTAAAGACTAACTTTCTTCGAATTGTTGTTCAATTGAGTCAATACATGACTCGAAATCAATGGACAACTTTCCGACTGCTTTCACACACTTTTCGACATTGATTTTCGAGAATTGTGGTGTCGAGTCATTGATCGGCAAATTTAAGACTTCATTTGTCAGTGAATTATCTTTTGGAATATCAGGAAATCTATAGAAAGAGCAGAAAAGTATAATAGTATTAATTATTAATTATTAATAATTAGTTGATTAAAAACTGACAAAATATAGATTCCTTGGCTTTTCTTTTTATTTGATTTATTACCAAATAATTTAAATATATATCGTTTCGATTGAAATGATGTCAAAGGATTTGATGTCAATCGAAGCCATTTTTTCATAGAGTAATAGTTCGACATTTTTCGAAATCACTTAAAACACAATTAAATCAACTTTTATTTAAGACTGCATTCACTCTTCAGTCATATGTTTTTCTTTAACTATTTTCAAAACATTTAAAGACTGAATGTATTGCAGAAAAATGTGTTTTTGGGCGATAAGTGAGAGAAGTCAGCACTAGTTCTAACTTTTAAAGTTATACAACAATTAGTTTTGTAGGCATTCAAAGTTGAAAACACTAAAAATCCATTAACGCTAACTATGTGTACAAAATTTGATGTATTTTCTATTTTTTCATTTTTATTGTTTCATTTAAAGGTATTATAGCTCTAATAGTTATCGACTGTACTAAATATGGACAATAAATATGCAAAACTTGTAATTTTTGTTCAATAAACTCTTAACCAATTGCTTTTACTTCAAATGAATACATACTAACATTTTTATATTAATAATGCAAATAAAAGTCTATTAAAATACTAATCGACTTTTTTTTAGGAAATTATAATGCAATTCACAATTATTAGTATATGAATGAATGCGACCATTATTTCTTTTCTAGTACTGAGCAGTGCTTTTTTATCGTTTTCAACTTAATTATTCAGCAAATTTTATCATATTTTTAATCCACTTTCACTTAGAATTCAATAATTTGTAACGAAAAACTATCATTCAATTTATTTGAAAAATATTCCAACTTTATTGAAGTGAGAACTTTTTGAACTTTTTTCTGCTAATATTGTAAATGAATATATGTTTTTATACAATTGATACATTGATCTAACTTTGACTATACAGTACTCTCAATATAATTATTACTTTTGTGTAGCATTTGATATTTGATTTTAATAATATTTAATAATATCACAGGTGTTTCAAAACAACTAACAATTTTTTATCATTGAAACTAATTTTGCTCTTAAAATCAATAAATTTTTAAAATGACAGTGATTGCAGGTTAGGTTATGCCCAACGGTGGGCTAAATGTCAATTTCGTCTCGCATACCATCATTTTTCAGAATAGTAATTGTAGAGTCTCGTAGAGTGCTATGTCCTCAACAAGTTAAGCGTTCAATTTAGAATAGACCAGTGCTGTAACCAAGTATTTATGTTGGATGACGATTAAAATGTCTGCGAGTCATTACAATTAAATTTAAGAACAAAAATTTTCAAACTTAATCACGTTTATAATTTATGTACTCAATGAACCAAAATATGTTTAAAAGCTATAGTGTTCTCAAGGCAAAGTTGTTTACGGTCCTGTTCTGTTTGGGCTATCGGAATATGAGGCTAGAGGCGAGACTTGTCTAATTTAGTAATCCAGTCAATCGATTCACTATCAAGTTCTAAAATTATTACAGATTATACAGAGTTGAAAATATTATAGAGACGGGAGAGAGAGAGAGAGAGAGAGAGAGAGAGAGAGAGAGAGAGAGAGAGAGTGAGTGAGTGAGAATCAGTTGTTGAATAAAACATGTTGAATTTCAGTTATACTTAACCAACAATTACTGCCCGTTTGGTTGTACTTTTATCAATGAGAGGGAAATGGTATTCAATACAATATAGTCTGTAATGTGTAATGTATTGCTTTAGTACTGCTTTACTGTATACAGTATTCGATTAGTTCACAAAATAGGCTTAACATTGAAAAGACTTTATATGTTATAGCAAACAAACGCAACACAACACACCCTAATTATTTCTATCTCTCTGATCGCATACATGAACACAAATTTGTTAAAGATATAGATACGGAATAGGAATAAGTATACAAATGATATTTTGTCAATTTGTTACTTCTCACCCAACAATATCAACAAATCATAAGCTCTAAAAGTATTGTGATTCGAATGCATTCCTGAGCAATCAATTGAATTTATTCCCATCAATACTTATGTGTAAATAGTTTATTATTATTTAGTATTTGAATTTTGTTGAGTATTTTCTTTTCGCAATTATGGGGCTCGAGATTTGGGGAGCTTCTAATAACAGGGTTTAGTATTAGAAAATTAATGATCCTTCTATCTGGAGGCCAATTTAGATACAGACAAATGAAAAAGATTGTTATCTGAAAGCATTTCTAGATGTAAAGACACATTTTCACACAAGTAACCACCAATACTCATAAACTTACAGACCTCAGGCAATCACATTATTTTGACAAAGTAGGAGCGGACTTATGAAGAATGACTAACTAACAAATCATAATCTTATGGTTTAAACACAAACAAAAGCTCAATCCCAGTCACTTTAATGGGAGAAATGAAAGAATAAAAATAGTCTGTCTTTAATAGAATTACTCTAATAAAGTATGATTGAGTTTGAAAATAAGTCCGCAAAGAAAAAGAGCTAAGCATGAATGTGTCAAATTGTAATTTTAGAAATTTTATAATGATAACGGATTGATGCACTCAAATGCACTTAAATTAATATCACGAAAGATACAACTGATAACTGTTAAAGGCTATAATCATTGAAATATACAAAAAAGTATTATATAAATCAATAGCTCGCAAAGCAAAGCAAAGCAAAGCAAGCATTTGCCAATTGATCTTATGTACACAACATAACTGATAATTAAATAAATTATAAATCAGCAAATTATAAATTGAAATTAGTTGAAGCAATTTTGCGGAGATCATTCCACGCTAGGATAAAATATGTTTTCTATCCTAGGGCTCAATTGAATATCAAATTATACAAACTTGTAAGTTGTGAAGCATTGAGCATAAAATACGTGTTTAGCAAGAGAATCGTTTTTCTATAGTCTGATATAAGAAAATGATAAGAAGCTAATTTGTGATCGCAATCCCTTGAAAAAACGCGAATAATTTTTCACGAATCCCTCACAGGCCCAATGGAAATGAAATGCTGTATATAAATAATCGCACTGATAGAAAGATATTGAATTCATGCCATATTCATTAAAAATCTTCATTCCTATTCACACATTAAGCTATCACTTGCAGGCTATAAACAATTTTTGCATATAACTCAAGCACTTAAATTGCGTACACTCGTTATCTTATAAGTTATAACTTATATGATTATCAGAAGAAAAACTTGTTAAGAATTTTGTGTGTCTTCAATACATTATATTACTTTAACATTATGTTACAATTTTAGAGCTGATAACTTGACTGGTACTGATTCAATATGCAGTCTGAAAAAATATTTATACCTTATTATGATAACGACTGAATCATGATTGATCGATCTATTCATTTCATCAGTTGAGGTAATTGCTAGTCTCAGAAAAAGGCAGTCAATTTTGTGCCCAATTTTATGCACGTTTCCAGTATTGTGATTGTCTATAGTTTGCTTCAGACAACAAAAGCGTGAATTTATCATGAAAAATGCATTTAGTAATAAGAGAATTTGATAAGAATTCTTCATGCTATTTAAGCCTTAACTGTGATGTACATGAACTAATACATAAAATATATATAAAGTGTAGTTAATGTTTTGTAGTCTATTTTCTGGTTATAGCACACTTTTCGTTCCGCAAAATACATCGTTTATTTTGATCGATTTGATTTAATTTGTATTGTGTGTTACAGTAACTGGTCTTCAATTTTTGCTTTATTCACTCACTCATTCATTCCTTTATTCAATATTTTGCGCTCTATTTTAGTTCAAATGCTGTTCATGTTGTATGTGAAGGGGCTCTAAGTTATTATAGGGGGTCTCCTTTTTTCAACTTTAATACGTTTTGATTAAATTGGATAAAAATAAATAGTTGCGGATTTTGATTTTACAGCTCATCAATGAGAAGAGCCATCCATTTCTTTGCATCAATGGTCCAAATTCTATTAGAATTTTAATTTGAGTGAAGCGGCACTGAAGCCTGAGAGAGCACCAGAAACGCAGACTTAGACACATGTTGCCGTCACCATAGTTTTGTTTCACATTTCGCTTCATCGAAGATAACTTTTGACGTCCCCATACATCAGAGGGGAAACTAATCAAAATCTCGACGCCTACTTATTTCGCATCGGGATTAAAAGGCAAAATTTCTCATGTTCTCAACTGAGAGAGAATAAAAGAAAAAAAGCTTAAATGAGTCAAACACTGACTGCTATTTTGTTGAAAAATGATTCCTTAATCTTATTAATGCATGAGATTTCAGTTCTAGTTTAAAAATTCATGTGTTAAAAGCATTATTAACTTATATTATGAGTTCTTTTAAATCGATGGAAAAAATTGAATTCAGTTACACTTTTCTGCCTCCATTTGCTAAGGAATGCTTAGAATAAATTTTATAATTTATTTAGTGTTTCAGCATATTCTATACATTATTTTTAAATAATAAAATGAATAGCTTTCTACATTAGATTAAGCAAATCATGTAAATTACAATGACATGATTTGAGCCATATTTTTAAAAAGATAAATAATTTAAGACATTAAAATAATTATTGTTGTTCAATTTATTTAATGATCTAGCAAGAACAGTTCATCAATTAGGAATTTCATTTATCAAGACATCCAAATTGTGTTTATATAACTTTGAGCAATAATTAAACATTTTAATAGTATAGAAATTTATTTAGAATTTATAATTTTTTGTTATCAATTAGATGACAGACACGAATCTACACTCAATCTATAGGAATGTGTAAACTAGTACTATTCCACTACTACAGTCACTACTGATAGTCAAAAATTGTTTGTTAATTCATTGAATGACTTGATACCTCATGTTGAGTTTCATTTATATTTATCTCAATACAGAATCTCTAATGATTATTTGCGTCAAAGAAACCATTTAGACTCTAAATTTTAGAGTCAACACAAAATTATCAAAACAGTGACTTAAATTAAATGGGTTTAAATTTGACTCTTTGGAGACATAGAAAATATATGCTTTATTAAATGATTTTTTAACAAATAGAAAATATGAGGACCAGTCCGGAAATTAAACCCGAAGTGTTGAGATAAGAAATCGGACGCCTTAACCACTATACCACAGGGACTCATATTTTCCATTTGTTTATTTTAGATGTTTTAATTGTGACTTTTTAGTGGCTTATATTGTTACAGATTTACTATGTGTTGAGCCTAAGCTTAATCAAACTAACTAAACAATATTTGATGATTAATAATTGAATGTAATTAATGTATATTCAATAAGTTCAGACTCATCTCTATATAACCCGCTGTTCGGAACTAAAGTCAACTATTCTTCATGAAGTCAATGCTTTATTCAACAATTAAATAAAAGACTTTATGTTTCAGTAGATACATGTATAATTTTATTAGTTATTTAACAATAAGAAATCTCTTTATTTGTCACTGAGTTTTCTTTTTCAAATTACAACGCAATTGCATTACAATATAATTAATTATTCATGAGAATACACTCAATGACTAAACTCTTTATTAGAATTTATTTTCAAAGTTATTTCAAGAATTGTATAGTAATCTAATTTAATTGTAAATTAGTTGTAAGTTTTTTCAGAGTCAATGCTGTTCAGAGTAAATTTGAATTGAAAACCTTGAAAATAAGCAACAAATCTGTTCATTGATTCAAAAAATAATTGTTCTCAACTTTGAAAGTCATTAAAAAATTTATAATCATTTTAATCAAATTAGTTTATTATGTGAAGTAATTCTTAATAGCAATTTATATGTTAATTTGTGGAAAATTGGATTTCGATTTGCAATCTCTTTTGCAACAAACAAGTAGTGATGAGTGAATGCCATATCCCGCAGGTATTTGTCTTTATTAAATTAATGCCTCAAAGTTACCGGTATGAGTATTAAATTCCATATATTAAGTTTTAACTGAATCATCATTAGGAGCAACTACAGAGTCTATAATAGATTATTTTAATACTTCATTTATCTTAAAACTCCTTTTGTTACTCAATTTCTGAATTCATATAGAAATAAAGAATTTGATGGAATATATAATATAAAGTTTGTTTGAAAAGCTAAGATTTATAAGAACCATCAAAAATGAGCACTGTTTGGATCTTTTTTCAATTCTTATTTGTAATTTTATTACGAAATGGAAATCAATTTCATTGAGCGAATGCGCAAATGGTATGACTTATTGAAGAAAAAAACATCGGATCTGTATTAAGGAAATAAATCGGAAATGTAATAAATAAATCATATGATAATATGATTCTCGAACATAATTTTTTGCAAATATTATTTTTTATATAGAGTTGGCTTATTTTGTATTAACTGATGCAAGGGATTTGTGCTCACGGTAAGCAGAAGACTACTGGGCTCATAGTGTGCTTGCAGTCCCCGAGCACTTCAAATACACACCATTAGCTGTACTCAATCATTGCAATCCCATCAAATTTTAATGATCGTTTTCCTATTATGAGCCAAAGATTATACTGTTTTTGGTCTCGTTAAATAAGTCAAGCTTCCCATTGTGTCATGATAGCAGAGGTGCCCTAATCCGCCCATTTCAAAGCGAAATACGTAAGTGCATGTTTCATTCAGTACAATAAGGTTGGTTACATCGACAAGAGGATTAGGGATGAATTCCTGCCGTTTCACATACACCTTACACTAATCCTATCAACGAAAAGCTTTGAACTAAAGGGAATGTGAAATGCCTACAAAACAATATTGGCATTACTTTAACAGTACAGTCGACTATTGTATTACATAAAAAGACAACCAAAGAAAGAGTGTGCGAAGGCATTATTTTGTTATTTCTCTCAGGAAATCCTTAACAAATCATTCTTATTTTTTTACAATAAGTCTCTAAAGCTGAACAAAACCAACAAAATTGGATTTTTGTAGCGCGAAAGTTATTTTTTATGAATCCATAATCTAAGAGTTACATCAACACTGATTTAGAAGACAAAACAATCAATTTATGATAAAGTATTTTGAGCGTTGCTTTTGCATAATAAAAGCATGAAAATATCTTATGAGACTACGTGAGTGAAATTTAAGTGTTTGATTTAGCTTCAAATATGTTAGTTAGATATTAGAACTTACTCTATACTAACTCATATACATGTTCTCCACTGAACAAAAAATAAGTTGCAGTAAATTCTCTCAAAATTGCTATAAGCTATGAAAGAAGTTTTTTTGTGAACAAAATTCAAAGCAAGTAACATAAAAATTGTTCATTTCTTATCATTTCAAAAGATTCCGCCTTATACACAATTCCTATTTAGCATTTTCATTTGTTTTACACCAAAATTTAGTTCAATTTTATGCGCTCTTACAGATAGAAAATACAAATTCAATGGAAATATATGCTCATAAACACATAAGTTATGTTAAATTCATTATAAAATTCACTCCTCATTACTTACTTCGCACAAGAGAAATATTATTTCACTTTAGCATTAGTTAATTCAATTCAAGATAATATAAAACAACTTTTATTGCTATACAGTATATCTTAAGGTTTTTTTGTTTATGGTTCACTGATTATGTTGAGCGGAAATGTATGCATAATTAAAAAAGAGACGTGCGTTTAAGTGATTAAAAGCATCATCAACTGCTTTACTGTGAATTCAAAGTCGCATAACTTACACGTTTAAATTGCAAACTTTTCATATAAGTTAAGCTCAAAGAAGCGCATAATTTAGTTTATAGCGTAATCAATTGAAAGCAGGATTTAACTCAAGTCCATTTCAAGCACCTCATAAATTTGTTGTGACCACCTGGAGAGGGACACTACCAATACGAGAGAGAGAGAGAGAGAGACCATCACCAACATCAAAGAGTTTACGAGAGAGCGAGAGTGATAGAGAGAGAGAGAGAGAGAGAGAGAGAGAGGGAGCATCAGAGAGACAATGACTCACATCAAAGAGTTTACGAGAGAGCGAGCGAGTGAGTGAGAGTGAGAGAGAGAGAGAGAGAGAGAGAGAGAGAGAGAGAGCTACCAAAGTGAGAAAGAGCATAATTTTGTATTTGTAATTATTGCTTTACTGATTCAATAAGTTATCTCAAGCATAAACATTGGGAAAAGAAATAAAATTTGGTTAAATTTAACATTTAGAATTGATTTTACGTATACTCATTGAATACGCAATCAGTGGTAATGAGATTCATGAAAACTGGAAAGAAAAACAAAATGAGAAATTATTATCCGAAGAGAGAAACGCTTTTTGTTATAATGAAAAAAAAGAAAGTTTTAATTTTGTAGCGATGCGTTTGCGTTAAATACTTGTACTGTATAATTAATGAACTAATTAAGAGAAACTGAATTGTAAATTAAATCAGATTACTTCATATGTGGCTCAGCTCTTACACGAATAATTACTAGAAGTTTAGCCATTTGTTAGTTGAAACTATAAAGTTATTGAATGGTAATTTATGTGACAGTGAATCGGGCAAAATATCCCTTTTGAGATTAGCGAAGTCCCAGACGTCGACATGTGCGCACATTTTGTTCCGCTTCATTGATAGCGAGTAATATAAGTTAGCGTTTTATATGAGACCTTATCTCATATTCATATATCTCATACATTTTCGATGCTATTCCGTGTCATGACATGGCGTAACAATTAATGAATTGTCCAGGATTTTTGAATGAATAGAGCATGCAGTTTATTAATAATACGCCAACTCGTAACGCATTAAGAATTGGAAAGAAAGTCATTTTTTAATGTCTGCATATAAAGAGCCGCCTTTCATGAAAAGAGCTCCCCTACAAAGTCACTTCGTATGGCTTCCAACATGAATATAATTATATGCCTCACTATCAACTTATTTAGCCATTTATACATATAATATATAAGTATATTTATAACCAACTCTATATGCGATTTGATTTTTATATTTCGTGGCATCAATTTTGCCATTAAACATATCACACCCGCTTTTATACCAATATTTAGCGGTCATCCGCACATCTGCTATAGTTTAACTAAATTGTTAATCATATTTTAAGTAACTTGTATTGTATTTTTATATTCAGTGCTATAAGTTTTGATATTTTTATTTTTTAGTTTTGTTGTAATACATTTCTAAAAACATAACCACTCAATAGGCAACCGCAAAAAGATAAATTGTTCCTCAACTGACAGGTATTGGGCGGATATAGTTTTGTGTGGAGCACAACAATATTAAGTTATAAACTGGTGAGTTTATAATATGCTCAGAGTTTGTGAGAAAAATAGCCTGTCTCTGTCACATTTGATGATGAACTGTGAGTTTGGTTGCTTTTGCACGTTGGCGTGTGCGAACTCACGAAAAAGTTCTTAACCAAACCTTCTCTTACTTGAGTGTCTGCTCCAAAACTGGCTTAATTAAAAGTGTTTCCCTTTTAGATGCATTGAGCATGCAATGTCTCTATATTGAACATGAAAAATCGATAGTTATATATCATATTGAGCTCTTAATGCTCGTTTGGAAACAAATGAACTCTAGTTGTCAAGAGATGAAAATTTTCCTCCAAAGTAATTAATATTTTTCAAAATTAATTAGATGAAAGGCGCGCCATTTTTCACAGGTGATGGCTCTATTCAGGCTCTATTAAATAAAGCCTTCATACTTAATACAAAATCGATATTCGTATAGTCACTGCAACTTTTAGCTCTAATACAGTGTGTTATTTTTCAAACTTGTGAATTAAAAACCAGCTTTTATGAGCTCCAAGTTGTAGGCATACCCTCTATTAGAGATATTCACTTACAGTCGTTTGGTTAACAGTATGAGTCCAGTGTTAAGTCAGGTTCCCGAAGATTCACTTTAAACCAATTTATTTTACGCTTTAAACCATTCTCAAAGAAGTTCACTACCTTTCACAAAATTACAAAATCTCTTACTTTTAAGACTCAATCTTTTTATTAATTACTCTTCTAATTGAATATTTATTAGCAAATTTTTCTAATTTATTTTTTATCAGAAAACAGTGTTCGCCCTTTGATGAAAGCATTATAATGTGAATGTATTATAAGTTTGGCTGAGAAACAAATATTTAATAAGAATTCTGTCACAACTGAGACAACAACATAAGTGATCTGAAGAATATTTATAAGTAATTTGTATTCACCATTGTTTTGCTTGAATGTGACATTTCTTATATGACATAATAATGCACATAACTTATCAATTTGAGCATAATTTCGATTGCATCGACTCAAACATGTCATTCTTTGGTGTGCTCTATAAAGCGAGAAATCACCCGAATATAAATTCATGCGAATGCCCTGCCTGTGCTCCTAATATATCCGACACTCTTCCCAAAGGAGTTCTGTAAACATGGTTGTGATTCAGCTCGTCGTATAAAAGTTATAGAATGAGCAACACTTCATACAGTGTGAGTGCAATGAGGAGAGTCCCAAAACGCGTGGAAATGCATTAATTTTTACGAAGTTGGAAAATATGGTCCATCAAACAATCTTTGAACCAGAGCTCTGTTTTCCTCTATCGTAATATTTCCTATACTGTAATAGTCATTGCATGACTATTCTTAACATTAAGCACATTCGCGTTTTACCCGTTTTTATAAGAGGAGTGAGTTTAGGGGACTTTCAAATTCCAATTATTTATCATATCTAAATACAAATTTCTAACCATTACATAATCTCTGGCTCTTCTTCTGCTTCATTTTAAATTTAAATAAACTTTCTCCAAATGTAAATAAAACTGTACTTTTCTTGGAAAATAAATGTTGTGCTGAACTGAACGTCATAAAAATTTCAAATATATATTCAGACAAATGCTTGAATCTTTTTTTTAAGTTACAAAGAATAATTTGCAAATAAAATTCTAAACTTTGGTCTTTCTTATTGCTCAACTTTGCATAACTCAACATATTTTAAACAATTTTCAACTATAATTTGCTTCAATATGATGAGTGACATTAGTTTTTAAATTTAATGTTCAGCTTTTCTTTATTAATTGGATTTAAATTTTGGTTAGCAATAGTTAGAAACCATTTATTTAGTCTCCTATTAAATTCTGATGGAATTTCTTCAATTTTAACTCATTTAATGCTTGATTATTGTATTATATTTTTATTAGTTTTTGTATATAGTTTTTCCAATAGTTTTTTCAATTGAGATATGAAATCAAATTTATTGAACATAAAGAATAGGACCTAAAACTGCAAGTCTCTGAACAATATCAAGCTTTAAGATTGCGATCAACTTTCGCTTAATGAAAAGCTATCGCTCACTGAGCTGTAGAGCGAGAAACAGTATAATAGAGTAGAGTATAGTATGAGTCCAGTTAACAGTTATCTTGAACAGGAAGCTTCTCTTTTCTGAAATGTCTTCAGCAATTGTGAGTCTAACCCCTATATATCAAAGGCAGTAAAGAGCAAAACAAATTCTGCTATTAATTCTCTGGCGTAGTTAAGGGAAGGCATTCCATCTGTCTCTCTGTCTCTATCTATTGCGTCAGATAGAGCTTAGATTTCAGTTATGGATTTGCGATGCATTACCGAATAGCCGCTGGGAATTAGCGATGGGGTCGCAAAATAGGAATCACGCCTTGAATGGATGATTGTCTAACACAAAGATCACTCGACTGTTCGACTGCTATAACTATCTGTTCAATTGTATTATTGCATACTATTCTACACACTATATTCTATAATCTTTTTATTAGTAGACCCAAAATAGTTCATATTTGATGGAAACTAGTTTACATGCATTACATTAACACGTAAGATATCTCTTCCTTTTTTGTTACAGTTATGCATCAATTCCTAATACTTTAAATGACGTCATTTGCACGTGTCATGTGAAAGAAATGACATCTAATCTTCAGTAGAGAATTAGCACTGCATGAATGATATCTATTTCTGATGAGAAGTTGCCACGCGTTCGATGCACTCTTTCAATGCGCTATCGCACACATTATCGTAAAGGCGCAAGTGATAAAGCGGCGCAATTCCACGAGGAATCGCTTTCCGGTTAGAGAGCATTTCTATATTTTGACGCGACAAAGAGGGCATCAATACATGTTTTCCAATGTGCCATACAATTAGATGTTCCGAAATGATAAACTTTGTATAAATGAAGTGATGGAAGATTCCTATCAAGTCTATTATGTTGAAGATGGGCTTTCCATTCACTTTCAGTTTATTGCAAATAAGTTAAACCAGTTTTCCCTCAATGGGTTTGCGATTCACTATTCTTTAAATAAAAACTCCGGAATATAAAAATCAACAATTCATTGTTTACAAGAATCTCTGTAGTGATGTATGAGTTGTTTAACTGGTTGTAACAATAATTTGTCTCTCTATTGAATAGTAATAAAGTAACAATAGTTGTATAAATAATCTTAAATGAAATTTTTATGGGATTAATCATAAATTGGTTTTTCCATCAAAACAATTGTTTTGGGGAAGAGCAAAGCAAATAAGTTGACGAATTATAATCAATTTTATTGTTTCGATTTGCAATAGACATGCATTAATGGAAAAAATATGATTGTATCAAATTGTAGACAAGTAATTGATGAAAGGCATTTGGTATCTTATAATGAAATGATAGATACGCCACTGTTTGACCAAATTATTGATGAATTGAATGTTGGATTGCCTGTAGCTGCTAAACAAGAGCGCAGTAAATTTGTTTCATCTGTCTATTAATCAATAAAATTACTGGCATATCATGCAATTCATGCAATGAAACAAAACAACAGGAAAGCGAGAGAATTTCAATTCATAAACTAATTTGGTTCGCATGCAAAGAGTGCAAAGACTTGGTATCAATATTAAGGAACAGAACAGTAGTGGTTTTGAAAACAGCAAAATAAAATAAAAGGGGGGAAAAGATCCATAATTTATTTCCATCTGTCAGGAAAATAATTGCCACTGTTAGGTATGTTAGGTTTCACTTGAGCCCATGTGTCAGGCGTTTCCTAAAATATTGTTTTCAATGCGTTCCTAACTTTAGTTCGAGTGACGACTGAATAACTAAATCCTTGCCAAAAATTTTAAAGTCAAATACTGGTAGGTGTTGGCAGGTATTAATTTACTATAACTATTACTTTGTTTCTTCTCCTCTACCAAAAAGTGTCTCAATCTCAGAGTATTACTTGATTTTAGATCTCCACCCATTACTTAAAACATAGAACACATTCTATTGTACTCTCAGTGTTTCGTCAAAATCTTATAATCGAAAAAATGATTACTCTCTTTATTTTAAATTATTAAGAGTTTAGAGAAGGCCTTCTCTCTATTATTAAATAAATGCTAATATATTATGCCTTTATAAAACTTGTTTTTATACCGGTTCACACTTTCATTATTATTTATAAGAGTTTATCAATTGATCCAAACAGTTGTTATGAGCTTTTGAAATGTTCATCAATAACTGGATCAAAGATACACCGGAAAAGATTTAGTAAATAATTTTGAACACTCTTTCCGAATATTACAATAAATGTAACTTAAGTGTCATTTTAAACTACAATAGTATACAATTCATTCTTTCCATTAATATATGAAAATATGTTTGAAAATCTAATAGAAATCACAAATTAATGACTTTAAGCTGATTTTTTGGAGAGTATTGTAAAATACTCTTGAAAAATATGATGAGTCCAATCTATACTGAACATTAAATGTCTTTAGACTAAGCTGTAATTGAAATTTACTATTCGTAAGTACGGGTAATTGTATGGCTCTTATCCGTAAATATAGTGTGATATCCTATTAAAAACTTGAACTTGTCTTCAAAGATATATTTCAATTGATCCAATATATAAGTGTATGCAATTGAAACTTACATCAATTTATCAATGATTGAAACTAACATCAATCATACAAAAAAGATTATCAAAATTTCATTTCATATTTATAGAGGGTATTCGCGAAACGTCTCTTTTCTCATATGAATGTCATGAGTAAAACATCAAATTATGCTCCACTTATCATAAATATGTAAGACTAGTGCTTTGAAACTAAATCGAGTAACTTTTGAATAAAAATATGGATAAATTATATAATGAAATACTTTGCTTTTGACTTAAATATATAGAATATTATTAGGGAGAAGTTTTCAAATTTCATATGATTATATTGGCTCTATATTATTGATTATATACCATAAAGCCTCAAAACTCCTTATTAAAATTGAATTCAAGCTAATTTAATAGCTGAATATATAATAGTTAAATATTTAATATAATTTCATCAAATAACTTACGAGTTGGTAATAATTTGATATACTCTACAGTCAATTACAGTGCAGAATCGGTCTGATGCTATCATACCTAACTTGCATGTTATATATGTCATGAGTTTCATTATAATGAACAACTTCGTAAAGTCAATGATACAAATGGAAAGATGGAAAGTTAGTCGCGACTTACGCTTTATTAATATATGACTTGTGAAATTAATGTATCAGAGTGTTAATGGTATTAAAGAATAGGAAAGTGATGCCTTTGACAAAAGCATAAGAGCCATTTATGCGCAATCATCAAATAGTGATGGCTTACATGATCTTTCAATTTATAGATATGAATAACACTTTTATTCAAACGTGGCGTTTGAGTTATTCGCCAGTATTTACAAGTCATAAGTTCTGCAAACAGTGATGCCAATGGTTTTCCTTTACGCGAATGAGACTTGAGTTTATCTAAAGTTTATATGTTAAGCAACTTTAGTGTATTATATCTTTTCAGTGAATAGAATATTCACTTTATTTGAGAATACTATGAATTGGTTATTCAGTTATTCTATGCAATCAAACCTCTGGAGTATTAACTCTGCTGTAACTCTTATTGCCAATAGCAATACATATACGAATGTTTCATAAATATGGCAAAACTAAGAGAAAAAGAGAATTGCCATGAGATACAAATGCATTAATGAATAAGTACTATAGTAACTATACTCGCTCTCGAAACGCTTTCTCTTAGTTGTGCTATGTGTTTATGTGTTGTGTGTTTTGCCCATCTTATGCTTCATCATTCTATAACTTAGGCTACGGGGTGTTCCTTAGATCTAATTATTTTCACGTTCTCTATTTGTCTTTTACAAATACTTTATAGTACAGTAAAAATAAATATTAAATATTCTACCAATCAATACAACATGAAAATTCGCTTCAATTTCGCTTCGATGAAAATGGAAAACAAGTTGAAGACTGGAGTTGAAAACTTAAGATTTAGATCTTTTATTTTAATTAATTTTCCATAAAATTTCTAAACAAATCGCTAATGAATTCAAATTGAACTGAAGGAAAAAAGTTAATTTAAAACACTTAAACAAATGTTAAAAACATATAAACTAGAAAAGAAATAAATAGTTAGTTTAAAAATGCAACTTTAAATATTGCACTGCAATTTTTATTTATTAATTCATTTGAATTACATTTATTATTGAGATATTTAATAACTTAGTTTCGATACACAAGTTCGGGATAAAAGTTAAGTGATATTTACATTTTAACGTCTTTAGTACATATGATCAGTGCCGCAGTTACCATAGGGGCCAGATTTTCGAGCATTTAAGTGAAGTTCTATTATAGCCGTGAGAAAAATGAGCTTATACTATATGTTTTGATATACTCGGCCCACCCATACAAAAAATCTCGGCTACAGAACTGCTTATGAAATTTAGGTACATTTGAATGGTCGTCAACTAATAAAAATCTCCTCTTCATAGTTATACACATTTTATACAAACAATATCTGATATTTGAAATACAAAATGATGTATTTCTGATCAGAACTTTAATTAACAGAGATTATGTACTCTATATAATTTTTTAAAACTTCTGTAATTCTATTGCGAAAACTATGCTTTCAGCTAATAATGTCAGTCTTTCATAATTAAATTTATTCAAACACATGCCATTTTATTACTGATGATTATGTACTCATGAATATTGTTTGAGGAATGCCTTAAATTAGTGATTAATTTAAATTTTATTAAAATAAAGCCCACCTCGAAAAATCTGCTGAACATATATTTTGCTTAAACTCATCTCATTTATGATTTATTGAAAAAGATAGCATTTTATGCGGAAATTTTCAAATTGAATTTCAAATAAAACTATAGTAGAATTCTAAATAATAACTTAAATGTTTTGAAGAATGACATACATTCATAAAATCTCATTTTATTAGATGTTTCGTAACTTAACATAAAGCAAACCAATATTAGCACTTTTGATGCTAAACAAACTAAACAATCACTTTTGTTGATACTTTACAAAGTGTTTGACAGTAAATAACTTATACTTAAATATATATACATAGCATGAGTTACTCTACAGTTAATAAAGTTTTCATACAATTTATTGATAGGTCAGAAACTTTTTTGTATTGCAGCTGTGATTCGTGTTTTCGATTTGAACATCAAACTAACGATTAAGTGATTGATTTGCTTTGAATGCTCGTGAAATTGTGATCAATTTACAAAACAATGCGAGGTTTTATTCAATGATTGAACTAATAAACTAATTTTTATCATGAGCTTTCTATGGAAAAATCTATTAGTTGACAACTATTAAGTTAAGCTAAAATTATTATCATTTCATCATTACATAAGTAAAGTGAGATTTAATTATTTGAAAATGAATTGCGCATAAAATATCATTGAGATCTCTAATCATAGGGTTTTGATATACACTTCATATTAGTTTATGTATATTATAAGACCTAAATCACAGGAAGCAAGTAATGAAATAGTTATCATGAGCTAAAGACCAATGATTTGTTTAAATTTGATGCTTATTGAGAGCAATGAGAGGTAGAGCACGAACTTATATAAATGGAGTGATTATTCAAGTAATTAAGTTATTAATACTGTTAAATTGTTCTTTTACTTTCATATGCTTTTGGGACACATCTTTAATTCCATTGGCATTGCTATAGTCATCAGGTTGAGGTTGAGGTTGAGGTTGAGGTTGATCCTGATCCTGATCCGTCACATCAAGCTCTGGACTACTGACCCAATCGTTATGAGGGGACATATATTCACTTTCGACCGAACTATCATCAGATGAATTGGAGTCATCGTCATCATCGTATTGGTAATCGATAGAAGGACTCGAAGTATTCACAAGAAACCCAATCGGTTGAGTAATTTCATTATTAGACGATTTGTTAGAGATTTTATTTTTTGAGTCGATAGTAAAGCCTTGGCCTCCGCCGCCTCCACCGCATGTCGATAACAAATTTTCGATCGAGAATGCATTTGACTTGTTTTGAGATGTTGTTAATCTATTATTGTTATACCTTTGAAGTTGATGTTGAGATGGAATTACTTTTCTTAATATATCAATAACATCAATATTGAGTGTGTCGGTCAACAACGTGTACAGTTCGCTTCCCACTAAATCTTTAGCTTCTTTACTAAAATTGATTGCTCTGAGCTCTGTCAGTGTTTGATGTATTGCTTCAGTTAATGTGGCCGTATTCACACCTGGTTTTACTTTTGACTGTTGCAATCTCTTCACTTGCCTTTCCAATTGTTTACGCAGTTTCTTCTCTTTTTTATCTTTTTCCCGTTTCACAACTTCATCTGGTGGTATCGGATCACCGCTACATGTCTGCGGATGTGCATTATGTGCTGGCCTTCCAGGCCCTAAACGTTAATCAAATTTATATTAAATATTTTAATCATAAATATTTCATTGAAATTTTGAATCAGCGCTGATTTAGAGCACTGATTATATAAGTTTATGCTAATCTTATAGTTTATGCTTCAGTGTTAAAAATATAATTATTGGTTAGGAATGAAGTTTTGCAGAAAATAACTTTTCATTGTCATTATTAAATGATTAATCAAAAGTTGTTGAGTCAATGAAAGAATATTTAATTAAAAAGTAATTTTTTGTGTTGAGTAATTAAAATTGAAAAAAAAAATTTTACCCAAACATGAATAAATTAAAATTGATAAAAGCAGATAAAAAATGAATGTAAGCAAAACATAAATCAAATTCTAAGATTAAAGTTATCTTTAATATAACTATAAATAAGTAATTAAGTCATAAATAAAAATATTTGGTCATAAATTTTGTTTAAATTAAAAAGAGATTCATTGAATTGTTTTTTCAGTTTGATTTCCTTTATCTTTAAAAAAGTTTTCATATTATTTATGAAATTATGAAATTCGTTATTCGTTATGAAATTTTGAAAGAAATGAGAATCTTTTGAGTCAAACAAACTTATATACCATGTCTTTATGGTTTCTTGTGATACTTATAATTACTGTATAATTAAAAGAAAGTGACATTTACTATACCTTTCTTAGTGTTCTCTCTTTTCCTCCATTTAGCTCTTCTATTTTGAAACCACACCTAAACAATTAAATATAACAAATTAAAACCTTGAAGATATTTAATTGAATAAAAATGACATCATTTTGCAATAATTGTTCTTAAGCTATAGAATTGAAGGGCAATCATGAGAATTATAGGTATTATTGCCTACAGTGATGTCAAACTATAATCACTATCAAGTTTTATTTTTATTTAATAATTTATAAGTCAGACTCAATTTGCTTTTTCTACAGGTATAGTTTTCAACTTATGATATATACTTTAGATATAGTATAGGTTTTTATTGCATAAAAAAATACAATTAATGACAATTTAATTGTATGATTTGAAAAATTTTACCAGAATATAGTATTTAAACATAATTGCAGATAATTCTCATAATAAGGCCTAACAATTCATAGAGAAAAGAGATAATAATCTATAATATTAGTCAAATAGTTTTATCGCTAATAAGTTGCTTGTATTGCATTTATAATTGATTCAACTTTTCTTCATATCTTTTTTGTTTGTTTTTGTAAATAAGATAAGATTCTGTTAAATAAGAACAAACAGAATACGTGTCTTCTTTCGATTTAACATATTTTTTAGAACAAGATAAACGCAGTATAACTAGAGTTTCAGTGATTTGAAAGAAAGTCTGGAGGGTTTTGGATATTTTCGTATTTTTTATTTTGCAATTTTGTTTGGCTGTCAAACAAAGCTAAAAGTCAAGAGCTCTTTTACTGTAATACATAGAACCATAAGAGGTAATAAAAAATAACAAATTATGACAAATGCACAGTTACATCAAATATTGAAGCATTAGTAGAGAAAATTGAATCTTCATTGGAAGTGGTATGAAGTGAGCATTCAGTTGCTAACACAGCGGGGTTATCGTCAGTATAGTGTGTGAATACTGCACAGCCAAACTTTTCTGTAGACTATCTTTCATGCGATTTATATGTGTTCATTGTTGGCAAGTTATATGTTTGAATTACATCTCTGTTTGTGGAATTTGCAGCACGAATTGAGTACAGTATACATACTGTATATACACATTCATAAACACACATGCAATCAGATATTTGAGATGATGGATGAGCCGGTTATTTAGTTTCAAGAGAGAATGAATTTCTGGCAAAATGGATTTCAACTAAAATTTGGCAGTACATGAACCTTTCAAAGACCCCTACACACAATCTTTTCTCTTGACCTTTTTTCAAATTAGTTTCATTTTTATTGTTAATTGGTCTTCAAAGCTGATCATTAAATTAAATAAAGAAAAGTACAGTACATGCACGCAATCCTGTCTAACCAAAAAAATAAAACATATTTCAAAGCGTCAGAATCTCTTGTCTCAATTGATACGTCAAATATAAGTACAGAATCACTGGTAAACAAAGAGTAATTATCAAAAAGTAATTGAATAATAAATATTAGATGTATTTTATTTTAAACATATATATTATTCAAATTCTAATTAAATAAGAGTCAGAAATAACTTATACAGAGCATAGAAAATATAAGTTAGAATAAAGTTATTCAGTTTAAAGAATATTTTCTAGAAGAGAAAGATCTAAATCAAAGCTTTTTGAATAAAATAAAATATTCAGTTCTGAGAAGAGCTGATCTTATTTTAAAAAAAGTTTAGTTGAAGGTGTGTTTTAATATTTGATAATACAATTTATGTGTAATGCGAGTAATATGTGGTAGATATATAGGCGAACCACAAGAATGTCTTTAATATACATGATAAAAAATTGCATGAATTGTATGGCAGAGACTCATAGAACTGATGGGGAATGCGAAAGGCGTGATGGATAGCTTAGTCGCCCTTTTCAGGTTAGCTATGACATAATTAATAAGCATATCACACATAATATAACACATGGGAGAGTATAACACCTGCTCCTATAGTATATGCTATACTTTACACCAAAATCGGTGTTTATTTACATATATATAAGCAATGGTGCGATTATATGTCTAAATTAAATACAAATGTTTAGAACATAATCAACAACACTTTTAAATTATAACTCTGTACTGCAATTGTTGCAAATTTTACTTATTGTAAGTGTGGAACAACTGAATAATTTAACAGATAAGGAGCAAAATAATAGTGTTTATCACATCATTCAAATTTTTACTCATCATTTCTTTCTGACAGATCAATTCAGAGAATTTTGTGTAAAACCATTTTTTGTTTTTCCCATCAATAAATATCCCAAATGATAGTATTCTAGTGAATATTTTATATTAGATTTAAAATCAGAACAGATATAGATAGAGACAAACATAATTCAAAAAAGTTGAAAATAGCACATAAATAGCAGTATGTATTAATGGAATCCTAGAAAAAGTTCACCTCAAAAAATGTTTTTATATAGAAATTTGATAAATCTTTCCCTGCAATAAATGATTTATAGACAACTCATTAATAATCAATATTTAATGAGTTTAATATTTTATTAACTGATGATAAGAAAGCAGTATATTTTGTTCAAAAGAGATACAACTAATCAATGAAATCTCAAGTTTACATTTAAATTTTCTCAATATCTTATGCTATTATGAATTGAGCTCATTCTGTTATTAAGTGGGGGTTTCCTTTCTTTTGCTTTATTTGGATATTTATTTGATAAGATATAAAACTGAGACTAATATTCATTACTAATTAGTTGTGAATTAATCTTGTGAATGAGTTAAATGATTTGTCAAATTTGTGTAAAAAATGAATAGCATTGATATAGTGTTAAGCTATTGTCAAATTCTGGTATAACTGTAGTATAGAAAATGGTTGACTAATTTAAATGTAATTATCATATCTATTTTAAGTGAAGGATCCATTTGTATTGAAGAGAAGCACTAAATTTTATGCATATTATGTGCTGAATGTTGATACAGGTGCTGCACAATAACCACTTATTCATATTGGGATCATTAGAAAGAAAGAACCTTAAAAAGCATTAAAGCTTTAAGTGTATGCTAGCATATCATCAGCAGAAGCATAATTGGTATTCACCGTATGTCAACATTTCATTTGGCAATAGGATGTTCATGTATATTATTATTGTACACTCTATTTTACTGCAATAGTTTAAGATCCGGATGTCTTTCATATAGTTGGTAAATAATTTGGTGCATTTGGGGACTCATTAATGAAAAAGTTATAAACTAATGGTAGAATTATCATTGAATGGTATTGTTAGTGAATTGCGAGAGTATAATTGTGTCTGAGGCCTATTGTGTTTCATAAACCTTGGCTGTGATAAACTATATTTTGATGGATTTTTAGATTAATTTTTTGCACTCTTGTATAATTCCCACAATAGAAAAGACAAACACAGTTTCCAAATGTAAATACTAGCATAAGTTGTGCAATATTGACAGAGCGACCAGAAACAGACTCAATCTGAAAACTAGAAACAAGAGGAAGAAGGAGGGCTTTGAAGCACCCATAGGTTGCTTCTAAAGAGCGGTAAATGCTCACTGGTTGAGAAAGGAAGTTATATTGTAGATAATGGCAGGCTTTGGTGTCAGATTGTCGAGTATTTCGTGATCGTTAAGCCCTAATGCGATGGCAATTTTCAACAGAAAGAGAATATTTGCTTCACACTCTTCACACTCTCCTTTTTTCATCCCTTCTTTTATCTTAAGCTAACACTAATGATCGTTTTCACTTGTCTCAAAACAAAAACAAAGAGAACTTTTTATGCTCTTAACGACCCGGACATTTGGGTGCTTTTGCACAAACAAAATAAAGAATGATTGCTTTTGTTCTGATGTGAATGGGCTTTGGGACCACTAGTTAGAGTTTGGTCACTCAATTTCTCCTATTTTGTGACTTTTGTTCAATTTGCACAAAGCGAACCTAAAAATCGATGATCTCCCGGAGCACTTTCACATCCCTTGAAGCAACTAAACTAAATACTCCCTTGAGATAGAGATACCTCTTAGAAGGCTATCAAAGAAAACGAGGAACTAAAGGTGTCTTGGGATCAGATCAATTTGCTAACTCTTAAACTTGTGCAATACCGATATTACTCCATCAGTGCCCTCTTAACATTATCCAACCTTTCAGATGTACACTTTATTATTGTATCGTATTATACAAAAAATACTGCTCAGTACGTGAGGACATGCAAACGACATTAGAGAACACCATTTCAACTAAAAACTTGTTATCTCAATATTTGAGACACATATGAATTATTTTATTAACTAAGAATCACGAGAATAAACTTATGGCCATAAATTCAATGAAAGATCATTGTGAAGCTCATTCGGATCATAACGGAAACTAAACCAATATTGAGTGAATCTAATCAGTTTAGCTAAAGCACAAACGTCTTATTTATCACTTGTTTGATGTGTTCAAATTTGAATATTCACTTAAAACATATTTAAACTTATGTTAAATTAAATTGTTGAGTAATTATTAATCAATTGATATCGGATTGAGTTATCAAAGGAGAAACAAGATAAAAAATCCAATTTATTGAAAGAGAAAATATAATTTGATCACTGAAGAGATAGCATTGCCTTTTTCTTTATGTTGAACATGCTATGAAAGTTATTTCCCAATTTAGAAGCTTGACTGAGAGTTTCGGTTTATTGCCATAATATCTATGATATCTACAAGTCTAGTACTTCGAAAAATTACAATTTTAATTTAACATTTAGACCATTAGTCATTGAATTGATGGAAATAAAGCTATCTTGAATGCCAACGCCCTTTGATGATGTCCACAGATAGCCATTGAAAGATTTTTGTGTGGCATTCAAGCATTTATATAAATTATTATTTACTCCGAATGTTCAATAGCTCATGAGTATATCTTATTTGATTGCCTCTAAGACTTTAAGATAACTTGAAATGTTATTGTTATTATTAACATATTTTATTATGGAATTTTGAATTAAAAATCAATATTAGCTCAATAATTAGTTATATTATGAGTTAGTATATTGTTATATCAGCAAAACTCCATAACTCAAAGAACAAATATGGCCTCTCCTTTCAATAAAGAGCAGAATTAGTGGTGAACATCTTTATTATGGGCAGCAGTGACGGGAGAGCAAGTTTTTTTGGTTAACAAAAATGCCACCTTTTATTTCTTTATTAATTCTGTGCTTTTGTTTTAACGAGCTTGAGTTGAGCTATTCTTTGTTCTATTGTCTAATGTTATTTAGCTGTATTGCGTGTTAGGATGCTATCCATTAGTTTCTACATTGCACATCACGGCACACGATAAATCAAAATGCTTCCAAGGGGTGGGTGTGTTTGCGATGGACTCTACAGCACTTTGGATGGATGAGTTTGTTAGTGGCCCACAACTCAATTTTCGGCCATATATTGAATAACCAAACCCTGCATACCATACCAGGTGTTTTGCAATCGTGAAGTAATGAACAACTATGTAGTACTAATAAGAAAACTCGCAAAAACTTATACATAAACTTCAGTATAACTTATTATAAATAAGATATACTTTTATTCATGCAAAAAGGATGAAACCTCATGAACATCACATCCCATTTCTTGGTGAATGATTGAGATAGAGACCAAATATTATATTATATTGTTATCGCAGAAAAACCGCAAAAGAATTAGATTTATATTTGAAGATCCGCTACCAGATTATGTTTTAAATTCCATTAATTATCACTCCCTGCGTGCATGCTTTTAACCACATTATTTCTCGCCTTTTTTCTTATTAACAACTTGTACTATTTTCGCAAATAAAATCTCATTTCTATATAAAGCATGCAATTGATTAAAATGTATGAGTTGAGGCGCTTGAACAAAGGCTAGAGCTAACTATGTTGAAAACACTACATTTCTCCAAAATTTATTCGAATATCGCATGTATCACTTCAAAACATTTTATTTTAAGCCAATAGTTTATTTTTCAAGCTTTTCATCGTAGAGCAGTTCAAAGCCATTAAATAAGACAGTTATCATTTTTTGGTAAGCAATTTAAATGATTAACTCTCATTTTGCATGATAACTAACCGATAGAGACAATGTGTATATACAAACATTAAAAACTTCTTAAATATCTCAATTTAGCCCATCATCTCGAGTGGATTCACGAAAATTACGTTAAGGACTGATAAATTAATTAAAAATTAAATCAGTCAAATTCTTAATTATAAGATGTATAGCGTATACATATATATCAATTTTTATTACTTTAATATCGTTCGAATATTGACAATAAGCAATTTACACATTATAAAATTTATTGCCTCCGGTCATTAATTTCATCTTATTCAATTTGCAAATTTATTCAATTATATTTTGAATGGATTCCCAATTAGATATTATAATTCTCTTTAATTATAACCAAAAGTAGATCGTATTTTTACTAATTATCATTCTATAAGTTTCATTCTGAAAAGATTATTTGAAAAGTTTTTTGAAACTTAATCTTAAGCATAAAAAAGCATCGAGAGTAACAATTTTCAATTTCAATTCGCATTGATTGCGTTTATTACTTATAATATTATTGAGATATTATTTGTTTGTTTTTGAACTCTTTAAATGGTTCAAATTAAATTCCAAAATGACTTTTCTCATGATTTTGTGGGAATAATGAACTTTTTTGAGGACCTGATACGACCCCATGGCTTATACCCTGACAAATATGTCTTTAAGTGTTTGAACAATAATTAAATTTAAAGAAATCGCTCTTCAAATAAAAGTTATCTAAAATGAATCAAAAATGCACTGATTGAATGATAAAAGATTTAGAAGGATAAAGAAATTATAATTTGAAATGATCAAAATCGATATTCAAATGACATGTAATCGATTCAAATGACATGTAATCGATTCAAATGACATGTAATTACACAATCATATGCTAATAATGTCAGCAAATATACTAAAGAGTAGAATTACATTTATCCTAATTTAATAAGTAAATAATAAATATACAAATTTGATAATTATTTTAGAAGTAGTTAAACTACAATAAAAGTGTTTTGAAATCTAGTTTCAATCATATTAAAAAGCAATCAAAGATTTGGATGAACAGAGATTAAGTCTGATTTTATAGTTTCTATCCTAAGGCAAAAGTTTGGATTCTCGAAATTTTATTGCGTGTCAGACATCGAGAATCAGACGATGTTATGGGAAACATCGTAAAATGCTTAGAAGACAATTCCTCTGAAGCACTTCCAAATGTTTATACTCAAAAAGTCCAACTTCAAAATGTTTAAATTCAAAATGTCTAAACTCTGTTTTCAATCCCCAAATTACTAATTCTTAAAGTAATTAATTATTTTCAAATTTGAAAATATACTAAACCAAAAAGAAATGGATTTCAAACTTCAAAGTGTGAAAATGACATTTTGAATTTAGACATTTCGAAGAGTAGCCAACTTCTTGCTTAAGGTTTTATTTACTTCACAGATAAATAAACTCTTAGATTTAGTTCAAGATTTTAAAAGAAAAGGTAAATACTTAAGAACAATTTATAAATACAGTTAAAGCATTTGATGCTTATTAAGTTATTATTAAGCTTTTTAACATGTTCCAATTGAGCCCACGCTGAAGATAAGCTCATCATAAGCTGATAACAAATATAAGTTTTTAAAGAAAAAAAGCACACAATTCACAAAAGATTTAAAGTATAATTAGGTAAATCAATAAGAATTCATAACTAGTATAATATTAAATTTGAGTTGCGATACACTATCATTAAACTGCAATTAAATAAATCAGATAAATCGAAATCAAATTTCCACTTAACAAGCAAGTGAAAGGACAGCATGTGAGGAAATTTTTATTACAGCTTATGAGCAAAAAAGTTGGTGATAATTTAACCACATCAGGAAATGAAAGCAATTTACATATTTTATCTGTCTCTTTATGTTTATTTTGTGCTATCAGTACTTTCGTAATTTTATAGCATGTTATAAACTAACCAATTAAGAACAGGATATCTCAACGCATTATAATTAAATAAAATAAATTGATTTATTATAAATCGCATGAAAATTTGATTTCCTTGAATTTTTTTTTCTAAACAATTAAATCTATTTGTCTTATTCAACATAAATTTGATTCAATTTAAAGATTAGACTTCAATACTTCTAGAAATTATCGACTTATAAATCATAGAAATAAGATATTGAAAATTTCTTCCAAACATTGAATAGAACTTTGGGCCAAATTTTCTGATAATGAATAATGAATAAACTCATATCTTTATTAATTGCTGATTCGCCTGTTTTACGTTGAAAAATATAAACCAGATTTTTGTTGACAAAATTTGGGTGAATAATAATTATTTGACGCCTAAGTAGTAAATCAATATAAAGCAATCAATTTGAATGATCAATTGTTCAGAGAAATCAAGAATCAATCCCATTGACCCGTGAAGAACCTTTAAATTTTAGTTTATTTGGAAGATTTAGCACAGATTCAACACAGGATGTAATCAATGATTTGATGTAATCAATACCTTCTAAAATATTCATAGAGTTCCAGAACAGAAACACTAATGCATTACTGAAAACTCATTAAATTTGAAGTATTGAATCAATAGAAATTATTTCGTAAAACGATTAATATTCTTCAAAATAATGCAAGAAAGCCTTACATTGACAATCGAAGCCTCAAATGGATTGAAATTTTATGCTCGAGTTTAAAATTTAAAGTAAATACGATTTGATTGTCTAATATATTGCATAATATAAATGTGATAATTCATACTTTTTGGGGAATTGTTTATTTTTAAGGCTTGTAATAATGATATAATATTAATATTTGAACCTATTATTCATAATGAACAATAATTGAGTGAATTTATTGCTGCTCTTAATCGGTTAAAAGTATATAAACTTATATAACCTGCTACTTATCATTAATAATTAATGAATTAAAATATTCGATTCAAAATTGTTTGAAATATATATTGTGTAATGAGAGCTAATAAAACATTTCCTTATTATCATAAATTTCTTCAAACGGTCTGTGATTGATATAACTTCTGTGGGCTGAATATGTAGATTGAATCAGATCATGAATAATTAAAATTAGATATTTGTATACAAATATTTGTGAAGAGTTGTGAAGAGGGCTTTAAACATATAATTTATTTGAAATCTGGGATAACTACTCAAAAACATGATTCATTAAAAAGTTGATTAAAAAAATCAAAGTTACTTTATATGCTGAAAAATGATTTATAATTATTTGGCAGAAAACTAGAGATGATTCGCTATTCGCAGACAATTTATTTTATACATAAGTTATTATAAATGAAGACATAACTTTAATAGAAGGTAAACAATTAACTTGTTTTATGAAAAAATTGAATTTTGTCTTGTGATTGAAGAAAGAAAGCTTAAGGCAGCTCATAATAAAATGGTTTTAGTTAGCCCTCCACCTGTAAATTAATCAGTTAAAGTAATAATAATTATGATCAAAGCTTCTTAGAAAACCATAATGAAATACTGAAGCCAACCTCATTGCATTTTTACGCAGACGCCCCTTTTCCATCTGAATAAAATCAAGTCTCGCTCTCTCTTTCACAAAACTACATTGAGGTCAAGCCGAGGTTGGGCTCATACAATATAGCCTGTCAGAAAAAAATGTTATAAACATGCACTGGGCGTATGTCGAATGATTATAATCAACATAACTTATATCCTTGAAAGAATTATTAACACATTTCCTACATAGCAATAAACAAAAAATGCCTCTTTTAATCATTAAAGAATTTTTGCAGTTTTTATTTCGCTTTTAAACTCCGCGGTACTCTCTCTTAATAGATTATTTCACTTTGCCTTCACTTAAAGAAGACAAGAAAAAAATCAATTCACTCTTGAGATTAATTAAAACATCAGTTGCTCTTAGATCTAAAGGCGAATCAAATTTAAAGCAGCGTGAATTCCGAGACTACGAATAAATAGAATAATCTCTTCTTTGCGCCCCTATTTCATTAACAAAGTCTCAATTCATTAACAAACAAGAAAATCCAGTAAATATTCCAAAATCTTATACAACTCCTATCAGTACTACCTGTGGTTCTATTGCTATCTTCATTAATAGTTGTAAAGTTGTATAGTATAAATGCTACTTTCTATTAAGACATACTTCTCTACTAACATTTGAGTACTAGTATGACTAACACATTCATACATTTGATGATGAGTTTTATGTCTGCTAAAGAGTGAGCTTACAAGCTGAGTAAAAGAGAGAAAAACAATTTTCAAAAGGCAAAAGCTATACTGTTGAGCATTCAATTGCAGTGATTATTATTTGAGTAGACGTGATTGCTCTTCATTTTTTCAACTAAAGCTAAGGAGAGCCTAAAGTCATCTTTTGATGTATTATAACTTATTTAAGTTTAATAATAACAATAGCAGACATAAAAGTCTAGGACAGGTAGTGGTACATATTGCAGACACATCGAGCTTTGACATGTAGCAACCCTTTAATTGTTTTGCCATTACATGAAATTAGTTTGATATAATGCAAATTTGATGGCTTTTATAATTATTTTCGCTAACATAATATATGAAAAAAGGAAACATTAGTGCTTAGTAACGTTAGCTGAAGAGGAGGTGCATAATCAGTGAAGGCAAAACAAACTTAAAGCTGTCTTGCAATGAAAATAGTTAATATTAAATTCAAACCACGATTCATATGATAGAATAGTGTGGAGTGAATTTTGACGGTCGAGAATGGCTATTGATATTACTATGTACTAGACTTTGCAGTATATCATATTCAGAACTACATATAACTTAGAGCTCACTCCATATTTGCAGCTAATTTAGAGAGGGGAGAGAGAGAGAGAGAGAGAGAGAGAGAGAGAGAGAGAGAGAGAGTTGGTTAGAATGCCATCGGCAACAAACCAATTCTGTGTGTCAAATGGATGATCCCTTCAATTATGCTGTTGTCTGTGTCTTTCTTCCCCCTCCAACTTAATGACCAGGTATGTATCTATCAGGCATTTTAGGCAAGCATTTTTAGGGATCACCAAAGTTTGAAACCAAAACCTATCATCAGAGCTCAACTTTTGAATTTGATGGAAGAACGCATAACTGAGAAGTTAAATCTTTGATGTTGACCTTTTATGATTGAAATGTTTAAAAGTAAACCTAATAGATTATATTGAAATCTCAAAGAGCATGTTTTTTAATGGCTTCAGCATTACTGAAATTTTTATTTATTTACATTTGACTTGTATAACGATCTAAACTTAAGAATTTGTGCCGCATAAAAGCAATAAAATGCATAATAAAAAACATTAAACTAACTTATATGCCATATGAAAACCTGTAAACACAAATATAAAACAACATTATACACAACTTTTTAAACTTGAGTAAAACTTTTTACATTTGAAAGCCCAACGAGAATCACTTTCTCTTTAAATTATTATTAAGTTGAAGCGAACGCGTTGTTTTGAAATTAATTATGAGTTAACGAAATTACAGGTATAAAGTTAAGATGGGTTTGGTTGGTGGCGCCTTAACCAAACATACCTAAGGCAGCAAAGTATGAGAGGCGCAAGAGCAGCCTTTATAGTTTAAACCGTATTTTATGTCACGATTTCTCTCTAAAATCAACTTTTGTGTATATCTTCTCTAAAAGAGCTAATTCTACCCCATGATTAAAGTTGCAGCACTGAGCTTCAGCTTATTTGAGCCTACACACTACAAACTGCATACTTCATTAAAAAGCACACTGTAATGTGCATTAGATGTAATAACGCTCGGCGACGACAGCGCAAAAAAGATAAACACCTGGACGATGAATTTGCAGTAATTGCAGGGCTCGGGCCCAGTGCCGTGTTTGGTATGTTTACACTACAAGACTGGAAAAACAATGATCGAGATGCTGGACCTACAGGCAATTTCTCACACAAAATAATATGTGCTCTAATAATAATAATAATAATAATGAAACACGAACAGTAATGCGCGTGAGGGAGGAATAGCAGGGGCTCTTCAAATATCTTTTCATACTTATGTTGATTTCAATAAATATCACACAATTGCGTATTATATAGTGTGTGCTCACTCACTGTGTTAAAAGTTGAGGCAACTTAAAAAGTCAAATAACGAGAATGTTTTCAGACAAAGAGTACTTAAAAAATTGCTTATAATAAGGGACATAAATTGCCTTAAACTGAAATGTATCATAATCTGAATATATTTACTGTAGTATTGAAACTGTTGAGTATGATCTTTGTTGTAGTTAAGATAGTATAAGTTGAGCATAACTTAGTTGAGAGACTGGTTGGCATCAGGATATGTTAGCAACCCTTTCATTTAACAAATACAATTATAGTGATATATAGAGAGTCGTTATATCATTATATCATTAATGTTGAAGTGCCAAAAGCAAAACAAAATACAAGTTTCAAAGTGAGTAAATAGAAAAAACTGTTGCACAGTTAGCAGCCCTATCAATCACTACTATAATTAGCCATACGACAGATTCATACCAATTGATTCGTTTGACAACATAGACAATACTTCATCAGACAGCCAATGCATTTGAATGCCTTCTAAGCTTTTATTCCGCCAGAATTGATTTGCTCTAATGCAACATTCTTTTCATTTTATGGGTCTTTGAAACTGTCAATCTAACTAATAAACTGCTCACCTCAAGCCAATCTCACAATTCTTATTATATTTAATAATTCAACTCATAAATTACTGCATTAAACCTTAAAATCCATTTAATTTTCATGTTTCAAACTCTATTCATTAATATTTCAATTTTTTCTATCGATATTTAATTACTTTTTGATGATAGCTTCGCATTGAAAAAACTATAATCAAAGATTGAAAGTGAAATTAAAAAGTTAACCGCTTAGAGAGTCTATGATATATCATATAATTTATTGCACGCATATTAAAGATTAAAATGAAGAATATATAAAAGCCAAGTAATAATAAATGTTTCGTCAAATCTTAAGTTTCTCTATTTTGGGTTTTTCTTAAGCTATTTATTATTTGGGTTGAAATTATATTTTCATCACATTATTTTTCATGATAAAAATGCTGATTTATATGTGAATGAAATGTGAGCCTACCTGTACTCTCGATTCAACTAAATCAAGTCTCATGGCTAGTGCTTCTCTCATGAAGACGTCTGGATAGTGACTGGCTTCGAATGCTTTCTCCAACTCTTCGAGTTGCCATCCATTAAAATTAGTTCTAGTGCGACGTCTTTTACTACTACTACTACTGCTACCACTGCTAGTGCTTCGGTTAGAGCCGGCACTGCTGGCACTATTTGTCTGGTGATTGTGATGGTGATTATGGTGATGATGATTACTTGAAGCTCGATTATTGTGGCCATCTTTAATAGAGCAATGATTTGTAGGTTCTGATGAGGCTTCACCTGCCATAACAGAAAACAGTCAGATTGAGAAAACGTGGAATTATTAAAAGAAATCTATTTTAGGGAATGATTTATATTTGGCTTTTCGGCAAATGTTTGTAGAGATTGTCAATTAGCCATTGCCTAAATAGGATAGTGAATAGAATGGCATAATTATAATAGTTGTATGTTTACAACAAGAATATTAGTTGTCAGTGTACTCTAAATTGATAGCTTATGTATTACATGAGACCCAACATGTCTCTTCCCCACAGCAATCAGTCTAACATTGAACAATCCTTAAAGAGCAAAGCAAAGAGCACTCTTTCCTTGAACTTTCTCTGCAAAACCAGTTGCCCTTATGTTGGTTTCCCTCCTTTCCTAAAGAAATAATTAAATTGTCAAAAGAATCGGCTCAACATGAATTGGCCACAGCTTTAGTTAGAGTTTGGAGAGTAGACGCACTTTATTCTATGAACATATACTTGTATTCGTTAACTATTAGTTCTATATAAGGTGTTCGTTCAAAGTATGATCTCCGCCTTCAAATGATGAGATTTTTCGCATCATGAAAAGGTTTTAACAACATTTCATTATTTAAAAAAAGAAGAAATTCATTTGGTTGTGGCCGACACCTCAAGTAGAGTTTATAGCAGCCAATGCGTCAAAAGTGACAACTTAGTTTAAAACCTCCTGCAGCTCCAAAATTCATTCTAATAAACTTTGCTACACATGGCGGTCGTTGAACGAATTTATTAAAACACCCAATTGTGCCGCTATTAAATACTTTACAAGTTATCATCAATTATTTCAACGAGTTATGAGTTCGTCATCAAAATTCAATTATTAAATCCACCGCCAAATCCACTTTTAAATTCATTCAATTTAATCAAAATTTCAATGTCTCAGAATTGAATTTCATTGAATTGCAAAGTTGAGGAAAATATCACTGAAATTTAATTAATGATTTTGAAATAAATAGCCTCAATTTGATAGTAATATATTAGAATACAGAAGTAATATAGGTGTGTAGTATTAGATAAATCAATTCAACTTTCAATTATACAAATATCTTAAATAATATTCAGTATCAAATACTTCATGTCCAGAAGATATTGCATTT
>JAQFZT010000089.1:0-44251 GCA_034696325.1 Camisiidae sp. | reverse complement strand
TTCTTTTTCAATCAAAAACTCTATTTTAATTAACAATAAAGAAATTCAAATTTTTCAATAAAAACTCTCAAATAGGAGTTTGAGGGTGACCACCTTTTTTGATGTAAAAGTTAATGGAAATAGTAGCAAGGTAAATTTGAAAATAAATGAGTCATATTCAATTTTCAACAATATTATCAATATTTCACATTTTCATCGGAGAAATTCAATTTCTATCACAAGTTTTATTGCAGAAAATATACATCATTTGAATGAATAAATTGATAAATTGCTAAAAATGAATTTTTTCAATAAAACATCATTTACTCAAATTAATTGAGGAAATTCATATCAAGTTCCATATACTCAAATTCTCTCTATAATATCAATGAAAATATTGCTCAACCCGGGAAACAGGGATCGATTCAAGGATTTTGCCCTCAGGTGGTCGCCTGCTATTATTTAAGAAGATTTAAATCTTTCTTTCAAATTAATTGAAAGAAAAATTATATATTTACATAATTATGGCGAGCATTTTGTTAGAGTCCAGTGAACAAAATTTATAGCAAATTGTCTGTGAAATCCTACACTAAAAATGTAAGCGATGCTACAGAATATAAATAGCAGAAGCACTACTAACTCAACTTACAGTAACTCTGTTTTTAGTGATATGTCACGCAAAAAATCGCTGTAAATCGCTTTCACTGCCTCATCAGAGCTCTTGCGAGTTTGAAAGTTTTTATACGCGTCATATACTGGTAAACAGTAAAAACGAGTATCAGATACATCACAAGTTTCAAGAAATACCAATAGAATAAACTAACGCAACAAAAAATACATAACATATTTTAGCCCATTGTTTGGTCAAAACATGGACTTCGACTCACATTTCATATAAAACACATAAAATCAACTGAATTATAACAATAAAGTTTTTCAAATCTTTATGAAAGTATTATTGAAGGAATATCTCAAATGAATAATTTTTATAAGCTATTCAATTACACTAATATTAGTCAATTTAATAAATAATGCGAACTTTTCAATCATTAAATGTATGTTAATTCATATGAAAAGAGTATTAGAATTCCAAAAGCAAAAGCCTTCAAAACACTTTTAGAAGCTTAAGTTGAACTCTACCTGACAGAGAGTTTATGCATAACATAGCTTTACAGAATACTCTTTGTCTAATATTAAATATCTAATCTTCTAATCTAAATATTAAGTGGGAATCAATAATTATATCGAATTGACTGTACAGTAAGGGAATCATAAACGTTGGATAGCAATTGAGTAAATGATGCGGGAATGATGTATCTAAGGAATACTTGATATATCCATTTGAATACAATAAACAAAAGCTCATGTAGTTAAAGCACATACCATTTAAATATGTAAATATAATAGAAACAAGCCATCAAGCCTGGTAACAGACGCGAACATCAGTTTTTTAGTAAATATCCGACATTTATCATTCTCTTTCTATATGTAGAAAAGTTTGTAGAAAAACTTTAAAGACTAAAAACTTGATCATTGTTTAGGTTTAACTGTAAGCCAACTCATTGTTGGCTCTCATTTTAATTAAAGCATTTATTCACAACAGTGTACACTAAAACTAATATAGCATTTCTGGTTAAGTTTCAATCAGAAATGTATGGCTAATCTCAACAGAATTTTAATGTAAAGATAAATTTGGAAGATCTAACCAGAAACCTATATTCATTTTCGTGTAAATTACCTGTACATCAATACAAATAATATTTTTGATTTAGGTTTTCACTCCGTTTTTCAAATCATTGTCTCAATAATAAAAAATTCGATAACGATTTATTTGTTGCAAAAATCAATAGATCTTTCAAGAGTATACAGTAATTGTATGAAATCATTCACTCTTAATCAACACAATTATATGAAAGTTTTGAAATCATGAATTCGAGTAATGGATAGATATCTGAATAAAATGAAAATTTACGATATTCTCAGCAAATCTAAAGATAACTTATAAAGACATTTTGTAGTGAAGCAAAACGAGTTAATAGATTTGTCGTTTCTGTCATAAGATGAAAAAAATTGTTGCCAAAAGATGATATATTTTTTAATTTCTAAATTTCAATGTTATTGTGTAAAAAATGATTAAAAACATTAAGAATTTTAAAATTTTCTAAATTTCAATACTTTTGAAGAATTTGAATTTTGTGAAAAATTGTAAATTTTCAATTTTCAATATTATTAAAACGTTGATTTGCTATAAAACTTTTTTTTAATAATATAATTTGCAGAATTTGATCATGTACATTTTTTTTAATAAATTTAATCTTGTTTTTCAATAAATTGTATTTACTGCGAAAGCTGGCGATAAACTCATTTATTTTTATCAATTACTTGCTTTGATAACTTTTGAAATTGCATTTAAGTTTTTATACTATAAATTAGTTATTTTAGAAAATAGCATCAGTTCATTTTCGATTAAGTTCATCAAATAATTATTTGTAAACAACGAATTTGGCTCTATTTCTTAGCAGTCAATTAAAGCCTCTTCTGAATGAATCAATACAGTGTACAAATAGGATTGATTTTACAGGTTTTGAAATAAGACTTAGTTTTGATACCGATAGTACTGCATTTTGTGAATACTATCTTAAAAATTTGCGCATAACTTAAGACTACAAACGTTTAGTGACAAAAGTGGCTCTAGACAGAGAGGTAATTGAATAGAAGTACAAAACTGTATTGACACTGAAATTAGTTGCAAAATAAAGTGGATATATTATGTCAAAGAATGTTGACTTACCTTCACTTTTCGTTCAATCATTTGGTCGATAGTGAAAGCCAATAAACTGGGAGTAATTTATAATCATTAATTCGCCTTCGCGTAATATTTGGTTCGCATGTTTCCAGAAATCTTACCTCAGAATTGGTTATAATAATAAATGGTAAAAAAGCGAACAAAGATTGCGTCCGTAAGGAGAATGAGCCAAGTTTTAGCCCCAAAAACTGCATTACAATCATCGTGTGCATCATCCGCATCATTATCATGACCGGCAGCCAAAGCGCAATTGCAATAAAGTGTTGTATTGGATCACAAATAATAGCTTCTTCTACTATACAGTATACAGAAGTGCTTTTAAACTCGCATAGAATGGAATTCTGCTGAACCCCAAGAAATTCGCTCGAGAAAAAAAGTCAGATTCTAATATAACCTTTATATACCGTGTATATCGAAATTACTTCACTAAACGCATGTGCAATGTATACACTCATAGCGATTACAAATGATTGCTTTTTAAATAAATTCTATACAAAACAATTCAACACTTTTAGGGTTTAATAGCATTACAGTTTCAAACCTCATAATACATCCAAACCAAAAAGAGTCAAAATATTCCTCAACTCAATCCTCAGCATTCCGAATGAGCCCTATCTTTCATAACTATTAGTATAAATTCTCAAATTTTTTATTTAAAACCAATAGAATTGTTGTCATATAAACATCTTAAAGATTAATAAATAGTATACAAATCGAAAGATTTTATGAAAAAATTGTTTTAATCATAATTTAAATTAAATTAAAATATTTGTAAACAATTAAAAACTAAAATATACTCAACTTTTGTTTATTTGACCTCAATTTCTGTTCTTTTAAAATAGTAGACTCTTGTTCTCTCAGAGATTTAATTAATGAATTTTGTTTATCAACTTTTTCTTGCAATTGCACAAGAATTACCTTATCTTTAGCTTTGTTTCTATCCACAGAAGCATTTAAACGCTTCAACTCGAGCTCTGCTTTACGTAAATCTTCTGAAATTTTAAATGAAGAAATATTGAGAGTTTGTGTGTTTGATGTTTTGAGTTGAGACGTCGATAAACTTATAAACTTAGAACTCTTCGAATCAATTTTACTGTCATTGAGTTTCTGTGCAAATACTTTATTATTTATAAAGTCAAAAATACTTTCTTTATGTTTAACTCTATTATATCCATCACTTATTTTTTGGTCAATGGCTAACTTTTTTGCGTTTAACTTGACTTTTACTTTAAGAGGATCTTTGATTGAATTTTTGACTTTGAGTCGCATACAAGCATCTAATGATTTTCCAGATGGAAATACATGAGCTTCTATTGGTTCAATGATTCCTTCGCCATGTTTGCCGAGTCCGTGTCCCCAAACATATCCCATTTTTGCCATTAATTTGGATCCAATACCTTTAGTATGCATTTCCCACTCACCCATTGCTGATGAACTACTACTCCAACCAACAATTGGCATATCATCACAACTATTATAATTACTTTCATCTGCAATTCTGTCGCCATTCATGGAAATATTATCACAATCTTCAGAATCATCACTACTTAATGGTAAAAGATCTTCAATATCAATGGTGTCAATAACATTATAATCAACATATTTTACGATAATTTGATTATCGTTTTGAAAGTCATCAACGATTGCTTTATACCAAAGTCCGTCTGATTTACATTTTGCTAAACATAATGAATCGCGACTTAATGTTGAAAAATCGATTTCTTTGAATGGCTTAATGTTAGCGAAACAAACATAATATCCGTGAGAAAACTTGCATTTCGTGTCTGAATATTTACACTTTCCTGACATATAATAAGGACACGAAAGCATTGAATTACTCATTGGATAAGTAAAAAATACTTTAACTTTAATATCATTCATATTAAGATGAGAGCAATCATTGATTGAGTCATTTATCATAATGACTGCGTTGTGATAATTGATTGAACCATTTTCTTGAGCGAAAGGAGCTCTACATTCATGACCATTCAATTCATTCAATGATTCTACAAATGTCTCATTAATTTCATTATTCATGTTATCATCAGATGAAACATTTGATGAAGAAGTCGATGGCTTCGGGTCACTGTCAGAGTCTTCATCTATTCTATATTTATCTGAATTCAGTTCTGACAAAAGTCTCTCTTTTTTAACTGATATTAAATCAACTGAAAAACAAAACAATAAAACATTTCAAAATATACTTAACATTTTGATTATGTTTTAATTCAATAATTCATTCAATAATTATGAATACCTTCAGTAAAAGCAATAATTTCTTCCAATTTATTCTTCAATTCAATCAGATCTTGGCTTTGATTGTGATTAAGAGCTGAGATCACAACTGATAACTGATTCAAAACATTATTGTTATAATAATTACAGATTATATTCAACTTTATATCACTTTTTACCTGATTTTTATATTCTGTTAAAGTTTGCTCAAGAATTTCTTCTTGATTTGACATAATTTTGATGAAGTTTTGTTTAATTGTTTGCAAAATAAATAAATGTCTATTTGCACTTTCAATACTATGACGGCTGAAATGCACTGCTTTTCCCTTTAAGCGCAATTCACATCAGAATAAATGCGAGATCCACTCAATTCACAAAAACTAAAGTTCATCATCATGTCGTCTCTCAACTAATTAATAACTTCTCAAAAATACAGTCAAATTTCATGAAACTTCAATTTTTAGTTCAATTTCTTATAATCAAACATGAATTGTGTATAGAGAACATGAAAATTTAGACTTCAAAAGGAAGAGAAAAAGAGCAAAGTTTGAGGGAGAGATTCAAGTATATGTTTGCTTAAAATTGATTAAAGATTTATTTAAAGAAAAAATATTTATTTATTTAGAAAAGTTTGGGAACAATACCTGAACTCAGATTCTGTTCCACTTTATTCATATACATTTCCAAACTTTCATATAAAACAAACTAATTTATTGACTAAAAACTTTTAATTAAATGTTTTAATTATAAACTTCTGATTGAATTGACATAAATTCAATTAATGGTTGATTCAATTGAATGAAACATTTAAAACGGTTCGTTGAATGGATATTCGGGATGAGTTGTAACTTCAGGGAATGGAATATATCTGAAGTTTTTATTCAACTTTTCAAGTGCTATCATCTCATCCGAACTCAATTCGAAGTCGAATACAGAGAAATTTTCAATAATTCTCTTTTTTGATGTACTTTTAGGAATGACAACAACTCCTCTTTGAACCTGCCATCGAATCAATACTTGTGCCGGAGTTTTATTATGTTTTGAGGCGATGTTTGCAATGACCGTATCATTAAGTAGAGCCCCGCGACCTAATGGAGTGTATGCCTCAAGTGCTATATTTTGGTTCTTACAATATTCCAATAATTTTGTTTGAGTCAAATAAGGATGACTTTCCACCTGTTAATTACATTATATATTAATTACAAATGAAAAATCAATTTTAAGAATAAATTTCAACAATTAGAGGTATATTTAAGTGAAAGTGCGCGAAGAAATTGAACCAATAAATACCTGATTAATAACAGGTATGACTTTTGCGGTCTTCAATAATTTTTCAATTTGAATGTGATTGAAATTAGAGATTCCAATAGATTTGGCTAATCCTGCTTTATGAATGTCTTCGAAGCCCTGCCACGTCTCTGTAAAATCAACGTTAGAGTAAACAACTTTGCCCTCAGAGTCAAGAGGAGTAACTTCTTCTCCTTCTTTGAAACCCATCGGCCAGTGAACTAAAGCCAAGTCAACGTATGTTAAGTTTAAATTGTTTAGCGATATCTTAATTGATTCCGTGACTCGTTCTCTTTTATGATAATTATTCCAAACTTTGGTGACTATAAACAGTTCTTCTCTTTTGACAACTTTGTCCTCAATTAGCTCATTGATTGCTTTTCCGATTTCCTTTTCATTGCCATAAAACAAAGCCGTGTCGAAATGACGATAACCAGCTATAACTGCGTCTTTAACTGCTTGTATCACTTCATCTCCGTGTCCATCAAAACATCCCAAACCAACCAATGGAATTACATTGTTATCATTCAATTTGATAGTTGGCGACAATTTAACTGAATATTTCAATACATCATTAGTTTATACATTTTTCTCTACACACTTTTTATACGCTTTTCAGGCTCTAAACCTTAAACTAAATAACTTTCAAATCTTAACAATTTCTTAGTTATAATTTAATATTCAAATCAATCAAGTTTTAAGCGTGAAGTTATCAAAATTGAATTTATTTGAATTACTATTTAAAATAAAACTTATCGCAAGTCAAACAATATGTTTGAACTAAAATTAGAAAATTTGAAATAATATGATGATTTGCTAATGATATAAGCTTTTAAATACTATTTTTATGAAGGTCAAATTAGTTTAATGTCTTAAATACCTTGGGTCTCAGACATGTTCAATCAAATTGGGCACTTCAGGCACTTCAAACCAAATCTTGATCTTGTTTTTTACTAATGTGTTGTGTTCTTTAATACCAAATCTCTTTTTCTCAAAGTTTAGTTATCTCTAAATAGAGAAAAAGATAAAAGTGTTAAGTTTCATATGAAAAATCTTACTGAAAGCTCAATATTGTTGTGAATAAGTCACAAGTTTGGTTAAAGTAGAGTTTTTTTTGGAAATAAGAGACTTTTCTAGACTATCTCAACACTATGAGCTTCTATCCTAAGGTGACTAAGATCATCAAGGTCACCCAAAAATAAGTTGCGAACAAAGTTTTTCATTATACACACCACAAGATCTTATTTTAGATAAGAGTCAGTTCTGCTGATAAGTCAAGTTAAATACTTTTATCTTAAGCATTGCCTCAATAATTAAATGGCGAGTATTTAACAAGTTTTCACTATTCTGTAGACTCTGATTCAGGAGAACATAAGTAAAACCAAAGCGTACTCTTATATCTTATTGATTCGATGGTCAAAACTTTTAACTCATGTTTGTTATTGAGTGCCATCTCATGAATGTAACTAAAAGTTTCTAAAAACAGTTTACTTGTCTTCGAAATGATTGACCTTTTGTTAACTATTACAAAGTAGTAAAAATGCTGTTTTCAAATACATTAAAAAGTAAAACGTTTGAAATTGGAGAAAATCTGTTTATTTGAATGCATTGATTAGAAGCAAAACAAGTTTTATTGTGTTTTAGTTGTGAACAAAGCATTACTCAAGTTTAGTGAACAAATATTTAAAGTATTAAACATTATATTAAGTAATAGTTGAATAATAAACGATGTTTTAAAGTGTAAATGATATGATGAATGGCTTCACACAACTGAACGACCAAATCGTGACCACTAGTTATTTGAATTGTGAAAATAATTATCCATTAAATGTTTCAAATCTAAACTCAATATCGGAATGCATTGAACGCAATGAACGACACGAACAACAGCTGGCATTCGATCACTGGAACAAAGAATGTATTGACAAAGATTTGCATTTAGAAGATTGTGAAGACTTTAGTTTTAATCAATTTAATGATTGGAATCATTTCAACGTCAACACAAATGTTGATAATAACAATACTTTTAATAACGAAACTTTAATTAACGATTCGCTCAATATTAATAACGATATAAATGGTGTTCATATTAATAATAATGACAATTATTTAAGTTTTGACTTCAATAATACTATTAATAACACTAATAATAGTAATAAACAAATAGTGAAAAAACTGAGTAATAAGTTGTCAACAAATAAGAAGTTATCGCGAAAAGAAAGCGCTAATAGTTTACGAAATCCAAAGCCTGTCAGCGCTTACGCACTGTTCTTCAGAGACGCCCAATCAGTCATCAAGTCTTCAAATCCAAGCGCATCCTTCGGAGAAATTTCAAAAGTTGTCGCTTCCAATTGGGAACAGTTGGATAAGCACAACAAAAATATTTATAAACAAAGAGCAGATCAGGAAAAGAAGAATTATTTGAAGTCATTGGCGTCGAGTCGAGCCAAACAAATCGCTGGACTTATGGATCAGTCGTCGAAACTTGAATTGAATGCTTTGCAGGAAAATAATCAATTGGAGAGCAATTCTGCTTCAGTGGGCTTTTCCAATGACAACAATTCAGAAATCACTACAACCACTAGTTATGATTCAACACAACAATCAGATAATAGTGTTGGACATGAAATGAGAGCCAATCAATCATTTATTGATAGTAATGAACAATTACAGCAAAACTTGATAACCACAACAGAAAACAATACCACAGCTGTACCCAAACAGCACTGCATTCGTTCGGGTTGTGGTAATGATGCCATCGATTCCACGGAATGGGACTCTGAATACTGTTCTTCTGAATGTTGTGTTAAACACTGTTCGGATGTCTTTCAGGCTTGGGTTGAGAGACAACAGTTAGCAGCAAATAATGCTTGAAAACTGTTTTAAAAGCAAGAAAAGTTCATTTTTATCACATGAAAATTCCTAATTCGTAGTCATCTTATTATTGACTTTCTCTTAAATGGTATTTCAATTACATTTTTGCCATGAATTCGGTTCAAACAGTTGTTATTCAATAAGAGCTTGAAATTATATAAAATTGACAGAAAGTTCATGTAAATGTATCTTTAATTTTATATTAAGCCTTATTTGAGTATAAGATAAGGAAAATAACGAGTAATTGGTTTTCGAAAAGTTTAATTTTTGCACAAATTTTTTACGGTTTATTCATTGATTGGCACATTTTATTTAATGATTCATTTAATTTAATGCTCATTTCATTATAAGAAAACAAAATGTGTTTTCATTACATATTATAATTTGATGCATACATTCCGTTTGACTTTTATAAAAGTTAATAATGTGTGTATTGATTGTCATTTTGAAACTTAATTTTATCACGTTTTTTGTCTATACATCGAATGCATGGCAGGTGTAACCGGTTTTTCAATATTCACCTATGAATTCGTTTTCATTCATGCATTCAAATGTTATCGTTAAATGCATTGAATGACTTTCACAAAAATATTTTTTGGTGTTAGTCTTACGTAAGCATTGTTTTTATTATAAATTTTGCAGCGTTTTCATGGTTACAATCCTATAATTATGATGATATACCTGTAATTTGATTTTGTACTCAATCTTTTGTTTAAACCTCAATTGTCCCCATATTTTGTCTTTTAAATTACATCAATTTGTTTACTATTAATTGATTATTGAAATTTGCAAATTATTTTGTATAAACCAATAAATTTAATAATAAGACTAAAGTTTTGAATAAGTGAATGCGTAGAAAACTTTATTCAAGGCTTCAATTCTATGCTTTTGTGCATCAATTTAGTGAAAATAACTTTCATTTGTTTGATGTGTCACTTATTTGATATTCAATAAAAGTTTTTTGGACTATATTTCCAATTAAATTGATTGGATTTTCTGAAAAAATGCCAATTTATTATAAGAAAGTGAAACCCAATCCAAATGATGTGAACTTCATAGAGAAAGGGAACAGATTTTCATTTGGTATTAGAAAAAAACTGGCGAACATAAACTCGCGAAGAAGCGAAGGTTTAGAGCTCGAGAGGATAAATACCTCAGAATCGCCACTAATCAGAGCTGAGAACAGCAATAATAACTCTCATTTGAATAGAATTGAATCGACTGACGAAGAATTTGAGGAGAGAATAATCACAAAATACGGTCCTATAGTTGTAGTGAAACAGGAATCGAATACAAGAGCGGGAAAGCCTGTGATTATAACATACCATGACATTGGTCTAAATCATTCCTCGAATTTCGAGTCATTTTTCAGTATTTCAGAGAATAAGCTATTACTGGAAAGCTTTGTTGTGTATCACATAACAGCTCCGGGTCAGGAAGAGAACGCCTCAGATCTGCCAAATAATTATACGTTTCCATTGATGGATGAATTGGCTGAACAGATATCAGATGTTTGTAAACATTACGAAATCAAGCAATTTGTTGGGTTTGGTTTCGGTGCCGGCGCTAACATATTATGTAGATTTGCACTGACCTATTCAGATATGGTCGAAGGACTCTTTCTTATCAATCCCTCCGCAACTTCCAGTACTTGGAGTGAATGGTTTTACCAGAAACTAAATCTCCGACACTTAACAAATCCAATTCCTGATACTTCTTTACCACAACCAGTTCAGGACTATTTCATATGGCATTTATTCGGCAATTTGAATTTTCCCGATAGAGTCATTGATGACGAAGCGGTTGACTTATATCGCAAGTACTTCGATGGCAATTATGTCAATAAGCACAATTTGGCCCTTTTTATTGACTCGTATGTCAGACGATCGAGTCTTGGCATCAGTAGAAGTGATACGTTAAACAATTTCAAATGCAATGTAGTAGTGGTTTGCGGTTCATATTCGCCACATGTCGAGGAGACTATTAAAATGAATGCCAGACTTAATCCTATGAACTCAACTTGGCTTAAATTATCGGATTCTGGAATGGTTTTAGAAGAACAGCCACATAAAGTGGCCGAAGCTTTCAGATTGTTTCTTCAGGGACTCGGATATACTTTAAAAGCTTTCGATAGAAGGAGAGCACTCATGACAGGAATGAGTTTGCCCTGTCTTACAAGCTCTAGACTTAGTTTGTATCAGAGCCCTGGTCGCAGATCAACGTTTGGTGTTATTAATGAAGTTTAATTCTTCTACTTTTATTTATATTAGTATTACATGACATTGAATTTCTAAATGCGAAACTATACTTATATCACAATTCACTTATTGACAAAACTTATTAATTACTTGCTATCAACTTATTTTTCAGTCAAATTCTAATCTGTTATTGTGAGGCCTCTCTTTAGCTTAATTTCTTTGAAAAATGTGTCAATTTATATCACATATCATTAGGAGTGAATACAATCATTTTTTTATACAGTAAAAGTTATATTAAATTCATGTTAATATTAAATAGGCTCAACTCGATTAAGCACAATAATTGAGTTGAAACTTAAGAATTAATCCTCGCATTTAGAAATTCATATAAAAATTGTGTTCAAATTAATATTTCGGTTTGATTTAAAGTTACGCTTAAGAAAATCACAATCAATAGTGATAATGAAAAGTGATTCACGAATTCTTTATACGATTAACAACTAAATCTCTATATTCAACAGCAGTTGACTTATATTGACTTACGAATACTTGATATTGAAATGAATGATTATTTCCTTTTGTGATTCAAAAAATGATAGATATTTGATTTGATTTTAGTTTAGGTTAAATAATATTAATATACAGTACAATACATTTCTTATACAGTATGTATCTTTACTTGTTAAGTTTGAATCAGAAATGTAGGCTAATCTCTATCTAACTTTAATGTAAAAATTTTCTATTAGTCAACCATCAAACATAAAAATCCTGATATACTGCACAATCGGTTCCAAATAGTTTAGTCTTTATCCCGGAAAATCCAGTGATAACACAAGGATAAGATGAAACATGAGGGGAAACATAAAGATTCAAATGTTAATGAGTAATAGCATTGAATAGTAGTAATTCGTATTACTAATGTGTAGTGATTATGAGTTGCTAAACCCTTATGAAACCGCATCATTTCCCGAATCATGAAATCTCAACTATGGAACCGACTGTACTAATAAAAAGTATTCTAAAGTCAAAAAGATAATCATATAATACAGTACTTACGGGAGAGTTGTATTGAGATAAATAGCAAATAGATGTGCATTTATTATATTGGTGTTAACGAGTGATTTTGTTTTTGTTTTAGCACTTATTTAACTTATACTTATTATTCTAATATAATTTCATTATTAGTGAATTAGTGTTTAACTGTTACAAAGATTAACGATTTAATAAATTAGTAATAGTTAATGTATAGGATTTTTCGTTTCTCAAATATTAACTAATTTCAAACTTTTATTATATTAAAAAGATTTTTAGAAAGAATGAATTGCCTGTAATTTTCTCATATTTCAAAGAATGTGGATTTGAATGTGGATTCAATTGGATTATTGGAAAGAAAATCGAGCCACAGTTGCATTTCCACAAAGTTTTCCAATAAAGTGTAGAATATCTTTCAAATCATCACTAACTGTCACCTAAAAGTGGAATTATAATGAGATTCTGTGCAATTGAACAATCATTGCTTGAATTTGAATCAAACCTTTGTGAGCATAAGTAATTTATTCCAGTCATCTTTGTTTACAGCATATTTTGCGGGCTTGAATTCGAGCATTTTATGTCTAATGACTGGATAGCCAGTGACAAGACATGGCAAACTCATTGAAGAATCACTATTGATAAGACTCGCCTCATAGACATCTCCTTCTCGAAAAGCATCTAAAGGTAAAGATTGTGAGACATGTGAATCCATTGATATCTGAAGAATCCAACTTTTGACGTCTTCCACTGTATTTTTTGATGACTCAGAACAGAATGGCTGTGAAGGCAGCGGCACTTCAAATGGGATATCAGTTCCAACAAAGTCTGAGTGGTCGACATTATATTCTCCCTCATCGATGGCTTCGACTAAATCAAGAAAATGATTCCAGAAAACAAATGCCATTTCGAGTCGACCACTTTCTTTGGCTACTTTTCCGGCCTCATAGAAAGCTTTGTCAACCCTCACAATATCAGTATAACGAAGAAGAGCTATTGTTATCTTCGTGTGCAGTTCAATAGCGTTTGACTGACCATTCATTGTGGATAATATTGTTTGTAATGTGAGTAAATGGGAAACTAATAAATACTTTTCCATTACTTCAAGTTCTGAATCACTTCCAGACGAACCAATCACTTGAAATAATGAGTCTCTCAATAGTTTCCAAGTGTTTAAATCAGTTTCATTGTTGAACTCGAACGCCAAGAGATCGGCTGCGATTCGTATAACTATTTTCTTAGTTTCAGGTAAAATGAAAACAGCGCTGTATTTATTCAATATATTCAAAGCATCAGTTGTCGACTTTTCCTTCACTAGTTGTGAAGCCAGAAGAATAGTATACTTAACAATAGATTCTTTATCTCCGTTTTGTTCGGCTAACTTAAGACACTGTCTAAAATCACTCAATTCATGCAGCGATGAGATCTCGGACTGTTGACCTTTCTCAGTGTCTCTAATCATTCGCGTTACACTTCGACCGGAACTCTCTCTAGTTGTAGTGCCACTCATATAAACATCACTATTACGAGTTTCGACAATCATTTCTCTTTTAACTGACTCAATAAGATGTGGTGCGTACTGATCACAGACACGAAGCGCTTCCTCCCACATACCATTCTCTTTATATATCTTAACGGCCAATTCAATCCTTCCCGCTCTCAATAGTAGAGATTCTGCACGATTCATATCATCGACAGTACGTCTGCCTCTTTCTAAGATAGTCCTCGCCTGTGCTGTTAACACATCTTTAACGCAGTCATCGTCTCGAACAAACTCTTCGGCAACTCTGAGCGCGTCCTCAAAGTTTCCATTATGTAAATACATAAGAACTGCTTCTTTTGGTTTATTTGCTTCGATAAACATGGTCTCTGCGTCTTCATATTTGTTTTGGTCTTCCAGCCAAAGCGCATACTTCAGTCTCACTTCATTCATCTTATGCTTCAAATCATTGCCTGAGTTTGCAATCAATTCTTTAGCGAATTCAAAAGCATTTGATTCCACCGCATAATCAACCACTTGATTAAGTAAACCAAATCTACTCAATAGCTTGACAGCGGATTCTGGGTTTTTCAGACTTAACGCCCAATAATATGCCACTTGTTTGGAGGCATTAACGCCTCCGTGAGCTCTCGACACTCTATACGCTTCTTCCCAATGATCAGCTTTTTTGTACATTTGAACAGCAATTTTCCATTCAGAAGCTGCCACATAATGAGTCTCTGCCTGATGTAGAGACCCCTCATTCTCCAACTCCTAATTTGAGAAAAAAATTGTAATGATTTTGTTATGAAGTTTTGAAACTAATTGTTGAAATGATACCTTTGCTAAATGAAGGTGTGTATCATTTAATAAGTCGGGATGAAATTGTTTGACTAATCGAATCATAGGCTCGTACTGTCGCGCGCTCTTATACATACTGATGGCTGAGTCGACGTCATCGCAGGTAATGTAAATTCTTTCCGCTTCTTTATATTTTCCATCGCTTTCCAATGATTTGGCGATGGACTCATACATTTCTTTAGCTTCTGTTGGATCCATTAACTTTCGCGCCACTTTGTATGCTCTCGAATATTGACCGCGACTGTTAAGCAGTGATACCGCATCTCTAATACATCCACAGTTCAGATAAATCTCGACAGCGGTATCGATTTGATCTTTCATTGCATAATAGTTTCCAATTTTTTTGCCAAAACTTGTTGGAATATTATCAAGAATGGCAGCAATTTCAGCGGCGCGATCGTATTGGCCCGCCTGAATGGCAGATTCGAGGGCACGATCTGTTTTACCTGCCTCTATGAAGTGATTCACAGCACCAGAAGGATCGTGACATTCAGTTAAAAGCCATTCAGCATACTTTTTATAATAAATATCAAATTATTCACTATTACTACTTATATTGAATTTTGAAATTTAAAAAATATTTCAATTACTTTGAGTTCGAGATTGACCACTTCATCAGGAAATTCTTTTCTGGCCAAACTAATAGCATTCGTATATGAGTTGCCTTTAATAAAGCTTTGAAGAGCAGAATTTTTATCATTGATAAGATTAGTTTCATATAAAAGTCCCGCTTCTTCATGAAATGCGGCTGAGTTTAGTTCATTTATAACCTGCTCGACCAATGATTTTGTGATATCAGATCCCCGTTTATCCAGATTATTGAGTATTAGTTTGCAGGCCTGAACCATTCGGCCAGACTTTAGATATAATCTGACCGCTTCTTCATATTTTCTTGCCTTTTCCATTATAAGACCCGCTTCTGCCTGTTGTCCAGAATCTAATAACCAGTTATAGTATTGTTGTTCGAGATCTTCTTTGACTTCTACCCTTCCGGACCTGATCGCTAAATCAATAGCTTTTTCCCATTTATGTAACTTTATATACGTTTGAATAACTTCGTCGAAATCTCCTGTTTCGAAAGCAGACCAATCATTCTCTAATAACGCAAGTTTGCTGTAATCATTAGCGCATTCTCTCACAAAAGCAGCTCTAGTGATGTCTCCAACGGCTGCGAACGATCGCTCGGCTATAAATAAATTGGAATGTTTTAGGGAAACATTTCCGAGCAGTCGCCACATTGATTCAGATTCAGCGGTCAATGGAAGAGATTCCAGAAATGATTCCGCACTAAATTTCAAATATATAAAGCTTTGATTTTTTCACAAATTATAGGATTGCATACCGTTCTAAATCTACGTCTTCAATAGCTGTATCAAATTCGAGTAGTACTTCATTAAGAATGATATCAGTTGATGGTGTGGTAAATGTGACTCTTGTCACACCTTTTTCTCTTTCAATACCATTGGCGTCGTTTTGCGAACCACCGCTTATATTATGAATGACTGGTTTGTCAAAATCATACCAAACATATAACTTCTCTCTCGATTGCGCCACAATTACATCACTTCCAGGAACCCATTGAACAAAACCACAAAAGTTCAATATTATATGACTTTCTTGATTCAAAATGTCTAAAAGATTCAATTTCAAAGATCTGTCTCTGAAAATAAGTTTCTTTCCAGTTTCGTTCAGTTCAATCCAATCAATTCGTTCGTTATGAGACCAATTGCAAAGTTGTATCCCTGATATCAAGTCTAATATGGAGATAGTCTTAATATCGAGCAAATAGGCCAGAACTTTTGCACCACATTTCCTCTCATTAATGCGAACGCTTTTACGAAACAATGATTATGTAAAATTTGAATCAAAATTTTTGCAATTTTTGAAATTTTTGTAAAATTTTTGGAATACCTCATCAAATGTGGATTAACAAAATCAGTTCTAACAGAAGCTAAAAGTTCCTGACTTCCCAATTCAACTAAATATAGCTCTCCCACAACATTAATGAGGCCAACATTGTCGTAATCAAAGCAAAACTTGACCCCTTCAGTAGTGATACCACTCCAATCGATTTCTGAAATATGATCGTTAGGTTCGCGAATATCTCCTAAAATCAAAGTATTTGTCGTCCAAATAACCACAAAATTTTCTTTAATAATTTTAACATCTTTTATATCAAAATTTGACTGAAACATAGAAGTCGATCCTTTATGCAAATCTTTGATAACTACTTGTCTGTTTCCCACATAATTGATTTCAAGTTTATCGCCAATTATTTTTGTTTTCCATTTGCAGGCGAATAGTTCTGCGGCCCCATTAAGTGTTCCGACAACTATTTTGGTGCCATCAATACTCCAGTGCAGTCCAGTTATGAGAAGAGCGCCACAAAGTTCTATTACATGTTTTTGTCTCCAAACTCGTGAATCCAATTCGAATATTAACAGCTTTTCGAGTGAACTCAAGACAGTTATATTACCAGAAGGAGAACTGACAGCACACGAGACTTCAGAGCCGTATTCAATATTCTGTTTAGAATTGTTTGTCATTCTTTGATTTGAGTTTTGGTTTAAAATGTTCATAAAACTGATGCGTCCGTCACAGCCACCACAGCAGACATAACCACTTTGAGAGAGTGTTAAAGCAAAAGGAGGACAAGAATGAGTAGCAACTTGTTTGCCCGCATTGTCTCTTGAACTTATAGAGTTAATCATAATTAGACCACTCAAAAAACCACAAACAATATTATCTCCGCTAACACTCAAAGCTATAACCATTGTATTGCTTGACATCAAACCAAACATTTTGTTTGTCTGAGTTTGAACCACTTTCACCTAAAGGTTAAAGGTTTAAATGTCCAAAAATTTGTTTTCATTTATTACAAAATCAATTTATACATCATATCATATATTATTAAATTGTAAAAAGCATTTTAGAGAAGTCTCAACTAAAATCAATCGAAATAGATATCAAAATAGAAATACAATTAAATTAAAAGAACGAAAATATGAAATCACAACTCAAAGTAAATTAAACAAAATATGTTAATAGAAAGTTTACTTTTCCGTCGAGTGAGCCGAACACTATTCCTGACGAGTGCCATAATAAACATGTAACAGGATTTTGCAAACTATATTTGTTAACAATCGATTTCTTATCTCCCCTGTAGTCATACAATTGAATCAATTGATACATTTGTGTAATGACATATTCAATTCTTACCAGTTTTCTCCAACTTTATAAACAAATATAACACAATCGCTTTGCCCGATAGCGAGCTTTTGCGAATCAGGAGAAAAGGCTAAACCTTTAACAACAAAAGATTTTCTCGAAAAATTTTTTCCCGTAGATTTTAATGCAAACTTATCTTTCTCTTCATTAGTGTTCCCGTCATATAATACTATTTGATTATTAGAAGACGTACAAATTGCGAGTCGAGTCAAGTTTGGCGAAAAGCATAAGCACTCATTTCGGGAAACACTAAACTTCTCGTCGGGAAAAAGTAAACTTTTTTCATGTTTAAGTTTCATATCGAAAATTCAAATATCAAAGAGAAAACTAAATATGTTTTGATTTGTTTCTATAGTCATTAAGTTTTCATATTCTTAGTCAAAGTTTCCATAGAAACAAAACAAAAAACAAAAGATAGAAATAATACATCAATGTTTTGATTATAAGAATATAAATTTTCACTCAATTAAAATGAATTTAGTTTTGATTATTTAAATGATTAGATGTCTTTGGCAACAGAGGCAGAAATACGTGAAGAACTTCTAGTCCCTGATCTCAATGACTTTTTGACTTTTGGTTCTGACTTAATCTTTGCTGAATTCAAGTTTTTCTTCTTTGAATTCACAACTTCTGAATCGGAAGAAGAGTTACCGGTTTCTATCAATTGATCGTTTGATTCACTCTTTGATTTACGTCTTCTTTTAGGAGATTCTTGGGATTCATCAGATTCTGGTATCACATCATGTTTAGGCTTAATTCTCGTGAAGACGAATGAATTTTTATCCAAAGACTTCAAGTTATAATACTTTCTTTGTTTGTGTGTCACATACCACGGGCTATCAGTTGACGTCTCATTCATCGGCTCTCTATCCAAGACTTCATCAACTTTTGCATCTTCTTTTGATTGCATTGCAGTTTGAATTAATTTTGTCTGATTTGTTCGGATTTCAATCATTCGCGAAGTATCAGTCGTGAGCCAAGACCTACGCTTTGGTTTCCCCACATTATTTGTGTTCATTTGTTCTGGTTGTGGACTTCGTTCAGTAGTATTGATCAGTGAGAGGAGTGCCGGCCAACAGAATAGTGACTTGAATTGTGCGCAAAGTTTAGTGTAAGTCTCATCCTCTGGAACTGCAGCTGAATATTCTTCTAAACCAATCTATAAGACAATAATAATAACTCACTTGTAATGAATTTATGAATAATTACTTAATAGGAATAATTTTGAATTATGAAAACCTTAGATTTGGCTATTTTTCGGGATAAATAGTCAGTTTGCATAAGCATTGCCCGCAAAGCTCTAACAGTGGTTCTGTTCGGAGGAAAGATTGGAGGAGAAACTAAATTATTGTCTCCGTCAATGGTTTCACTTTCAGTGCTTTCGTTTGATTCCATATTATTAGAAGTAATACTGTTTGAAATGATGAAACGAATGGCTTTTGCGAGATCTGTTTGAAAACTCAATTTATTTGCAGTCAGAATCTCATTAATAATATCTTTAGTTGTATTGTAGACACACTGGTCTTGTTGGCCGCGAGCTATCAATCAAAACAATAAAACAATAAATTTATTAAATTTACTAAACAATGCTTTCAAATTAAATACCGAATGCTTTTTTCGGATATGACTTTTGATCATAGAGTGCAAACATTTCACAAATTTTTTTGTCGATATTTCCCTCCGTTTTTGTTTTCTTAGGTCTTCCTTTATTTGACAAATCGATTCCATTGCACTCTAATTCTAAACGTTTTGCTAACTTCGCTCTTCCGGTGCGTAAAATTTCATCCAAATCTTCAGTCTGTGCTTTACTGCGATTTATTACTTGACGAATTCTTTCATCCAAACGTGTCTTGACAGTCAAAGTTCTTGTCGCGAATTTGGATTTGTTGCCCAATTTAGTTTTGGTTGGTTTGGCTTCGTTTCCTTCAGACTTGTATTTCATTAATAACTCATAACGACTAGCAATTTGTCGTGCATTTCGACCTATAATATGCTCTTCGAGTTTAACCCAATGATAATCGTATTTTTGGGCCAATTTGAGTATTTGCTGGTCTTCATTTGGCGTCCAGTTACCTAACTTTCGATTAGTAAAGTTCAATCTCATCATATATCTCTCCCGACACTGTCTATTACTCCTTCCGGGGAGAAAGTGAGCCACTTTTCGCCAGTTATGAGTGCCGTACTTCTTGACGGCTGCGCTCAACACTTTGTTCTCTTCATCGGTCCAGACGTCTCCTCTTTTGGGAACATTGATTTTATTCCAATAATGTTTAATTTGAGGCAAAGTTCTGCCTTCAATGAAATACGAGACTTGATGCCATGGGATATAATCTCCGACACGACACGATTCAATGACTTTTTCGACAACCTCTGCCTCCGCTTTAGTGAGAGGACCCACTCGTTTCAACTCCTTATTTAACTCCATTTGATATCGTGAACAGCACTGCCACGCGAGCCGTCCATTGTCTAACATTTGCGACACTTTCTCCCAATCATTCAATCCGTATTTCTGTACCAATGATTCCAACTTTTTGTCTTCTTCTTTAGTCCATTCACGTTTATTAACGGATGGGTGAAGAAAGTTATTCCAATATATTTCACAATCGTCTGCGCTGTGATCAGAGTCTAAAAGAGTTGCGAACTTAAGCCAATCCAGTGATGGATCTCCTCTTTGAGGCGCTTCGATAGCATTCAATTCTTTTTCCCCGATTTCATCCAGTTTTTGAGTCAATTCATGGACTTTAATCATAGTTTCGTCAGTCAATGATTTCTTGTCTTTAGTCAACTTTTCTTTTTGATCTCTTAACGGCTTTTGTAGTCTTTCCATTGCATTCATTTGAAGAATTTCTTTGAGTCTTTCCCTTTCGTTAACATTCCAGGGCTTACTAGAGCTCAAAAATGCTTCATTTATTTCTCCATTTCTTTTCTTATCGATAACGTCTTGATTGAAAGGAGCGCTCAAACCCTTGACATCTTTAAAATAGGGGGCCATAAAAGGGATCAATGAGTTTGGATGAGTATAACCACAAGTATTGATTGTCACGTCTTTCACTGAGTCGTAATCAGTGTTTGATTTGAGTTCGTTTTGTCGCCAATCGTTTTCACGTCTTTTAGAAATCAAATACTGTTTCAATTCTTCGATGGACTCAATGTATGCGTTGTTAAGTATAAGACATGACTTGACACTTATCGGAAGTTCGGTTTCTGTTTCTTCCATATAATCCACAACTTCTTCGTCGAAATCGTTTCCCAACACTTCTGACGATTCCATTAAATTAATATAATTCGGATTCAATTCATTTGTTTCTATTATTGTTTCCATTCTTTCTTTCATTAACTAATTGTTAAAAATTAACTAAAATTATAGTATTCTTTAACAAATAATAATATATTTTGTTGTGTCCATACATTTATTTAGCGATCATTTAAATATTGCAAACAAAATAACATTTCATAACTCAATACTATTATAGAGGTCTTAACGGTTAGAAATTTGTTTGTTTTCAAAATACAGTTAAATAAAAAGTTTTTTCTATCAATTCAAACAAATAGTTTTAGTTTTAACAATTAAATTAATAAAAATATTTATTTAAATTTTGTGAGAGAATTGATCTTTAAATAATTACTTGAATAATCAAAAAAATCTTGAGTTGATAATTGACACCAAAATTTGATTAATTAGTCTGAAATTTTTGAGAGATTTGAAAACCGAATTGATGTCAATATTTGGTAAAATTATCGGCAATTATATAATTTCGAGCGCATTATTATCACAAATTAATAAGTTATCGGTGAATACAATACGATTCAATACAAATAGTTGTGAATCGAGACCAATGTCTTCAACTGAGTATTCAATAGCATACGTGACGGCACCCAATACTGAAGTGGCAAAAGATATCTCTCAGTATAAGCTCATTATTTTTGATTATTTATATTAAAATTGTTTAATTATTTCTTTTATATTGAATCAAATAAATAGAAAACTAGTGGAGAACCGATTGTCTGCTTGTGTTAATATAATTCCTGCCATTTTATCTATATATGAATGGAAAGGAAAAATAGAAACTGATTCTGAAGTTCTTATGATTATTAAGACAAGAACTTCAAGGATTGACGAGTTGATCACTTTTGTTAAGGATAATCATCCGTATGAGGTCTGCGAAGTGATCACTGTTCCGGTCAGTCATACCTTTGAGTTGAACTTTTGATAATTAGCTTAACTTTTATAAACTTATACATACTTTTCAGATACAACACGGAAACGCTGCTTATTTGAAATGGTTGGGCGAAGCCGTCCCGAACCAATGATTTGCATTTGCTTTCAGTTAATTAAATCAATTCATATGTATTACAATTGTATGCATTAATTACAGCTATTATAGAAAACTTAACTTAAAAGTATATCATATGTTAACTGACTTTTTGTAACATTATTTCTAAACTGATTCTGAATCTCATTAATAAGTTTTTAATGTCATTAACTATGACTGTAATGTTGATCAATAATTTCAATTCAATAATGCTTTGTCTTTTTTCATTTCAAATTTTAGCATTATTTTCATGATTGTCCAGAAATAAGGTTTAAACGAGTTCTCATCACATTCTGATTCAAACATAATTGTAATTCAGAATTGCTCTCTTAGTAAATAAATCGAGAGAATGCTAGCCATCAGTTAGTTCTCACGCAATTAAATAATGAATTGAATTGAGAAAAAATTACAGAAAACTTCAATAATTGATTTATGAATAGGAATCATTGGCAAGCATTTAACTATCAATTAAATTGAAGAAAACTTCTAAGATATAAAGTTGTTGTAACTTTTATTGCTGTTCACAAACTTAATAATCCTAAAATTGTGATTTTTAGACTCCATCCCTGTCTAATAGAATGCCTTTAACACAAACCCTCCCCCAGTTTTTTATTAAAATGTGAAGTCAGAATGAAATACAATATTAATAGACGAAATCAAATATTCTCTTTATTTCTTGAATCGAAACAATGGGTCAACTAATAATGAAAGCATAAACTAAGCTTGATTTGAGCTAAGAATAGCAAAATGAAGGTTGTCAATATAAAAGTGTAATATTTTTCTTACTTTGAGCTCAAAACTTAAACACACCATAAAAATTGAGCTGAAGCTTATGTTCTCCGTTTTGGGACCTTAGGAGGAAACAAGTTATTTGGGATATCAATGAATTAAAAGAACTCAAGTCACGAAATTTTGTTAGATTTCAAACTCTTAACCAGAAGTGTGAAAGTCGTATGATTTTTGACACGCAAAGGTAGAATAGATGTTAGGCGGGATACATTTCGACCAAGTATAAAATGTCATTCATTTTTCTTGACATCAATTCAATAGATATAGGGTTGTTTGAAAAGTAACCGGATTCTTAAATTGTATCAGGGCCATTTCGTCAACATTTTTCGAAAATATCGTTTTTCTTATGATTAGGCGCGAAGTTTTGTAATTTTTCGATTATTAGTTTAGTTTTACAGAATTTTAAAAATATCAACTCAACGAAAATTCAATAAACAATCAAAATTTGATGCCAGTTTCAAGATAAAGTGTAGTTTCTAAAACACTTCGGTTCAGAACCAGGGCCGTTACTAGCTATGGGGCTATAGCTCCCCCAAAGATTTCCGAATTGTTTAGTTTTTAAGTGTAAAATTGAGAATTATTTCAATTAATAGTTCGAATAGACATTTTAAGTCCCCTATTTAGCCCCAAATGAATTCTTAACAATCTATTTAGCCCACTAGGCATGTTAGCTACTTATTTAGATCCAAAAGAATTAACCCCCAATTCAGCCCTCAGACCAAAAATCCTGATTACGGCACTGTTCAGAACTGAGACTTTCCTAGAAGTCAGATTAGTCAGAGGTAGTCCAGTGCTCATATTTAATGTGATTTACTCTATCCTAATCTGTCATAAACCAATCAAATACTTATGAGTAAGTAGTGGTATACAAACGCATAATCACATGTCCGAGAGCTCTGACCAAAGATGAATTTATATCTACCAGAGAAGTACTTGCGAGAAAAAATCCAACTGATGCAATCAGACATGTGTCTGAATAGTTGAATGTCTCAGAAGAAAAATTTCATCAAATTATCTCTAAAGACATTTAGCTGAGGAAGGTTTGTTTGAAGTGGGTAACTCATTGGTCAAATAGGGGGAGAGCTCAAGACTGACCAACCACAAGAGACCGGGGGCTTGTACTTTTTTGGGGTTGGTTTTGGAGGGTTTAAACATTGTTCCGGGGGCTGGAAAGTAGCACCTTATGTCATTAACTTCGCTTGTCGAGATCTATTGATTGACACCACTCTCGACTCTCTAGGCCCCCCAGAACACCTCAATCCCATGACCCTGGGTCACCAAAAATTTTATTGGGAGTCTCATTTTTAAAATTAGAATCATTGAGAAAGTTGAAAGTTTCGAAAAGATCTTAAATCAGTTCAATTAACTGATTATACATAAAAACATTAAGACTCAAAGGGAAAAAGGATGCGCACATAAATCTATTCATAATAAACATCTATTGCTATCACAACTTATGAGTCATTTTTGAAGTTTTCAAAGTTTGTAAACTCGGAGAGAGTAAAAAAGGAAGTCTAACAATAAATCTTGAATTTATCTTCTGATACCACCCACTAAAAAGCCTTATTAGGTTTATGAATGACTCTATACAATTTGGCAATTCTGAGCTGTGATTTTTGAACGTAATTTATTTGAATTAATAGTATTTAATAGAAAGTAAACAATAGTGAATCATAGATTTCTCAGTTTCAGTAATAAAATGTGATATAAAATTAGGGCTTAATTTTTGTAATTTATAGTATAATTGAATTAATAATAAATTTATAATTTTGGACCGATTTGTAATACACTCAAAATGTCTGGTAAGCTATCATTAAATTCATAATTTTTATGATCTTAACAAAAATATAGATAGTATTCAATTAATAAATAATCAATTTTATTGATTAAGACATTTAAAGACATATCAAAATGTGTTTATACATGAAATATAAGATTTGGTTTATTTATATTAATTAATATGATATGAATTGATAGCTTTTATAGAGACATATCATAAGAATTGTAACCTATAATCAAAAGTTCAATTTCGCAATATTTCATAATTACATTAATATAAGTTATTATTATTGATTACACGATAGCATAACATAGTATTTATGATCTGTTTATTATGAGTATAAATATTAATACATTCAACACATAAATAATAAATAGGTTATTGTTATGACAGTCTGTACACCAGTCATATTAACTTAGCCTTCACTTTAGTCTCGTATTTCAAAATCAAAATTAGATGTACTGTAAAGTCGTGTTCTCGCATATGAGAAACTGTAGACTCACTTTCTATTCTCTCGACTTTACTCTATACAAAACTTTATTTTTCAAACATTCAAATTATAGCTAATATTTTCTAGAAAGTCATTTGCTTCAAGACTCGAGTTACAGACTAGTCATGACTTTCGATCTTTCAAAAACATTAAAAACTTCATTTATTTTTAAAAGCATTTAATTATTCAGTTCTATATGTTTTGTTACACTCGTTTCTTTGAAAACTGAAATTAATTTGAGGTTTAAAACTCGTAAATCAATTTCGAGACTTTCGAGGTTGCCTTCAATAGAGACTAGAATGAATTTTTCGATTGAGATTTTATTGGACATGAATTTTTTACATAGTATTATATGTGTAGGGCTGACAGATCTGATTCCAATGTAGTGATAAATAATAAGAAAAAAGTTTCAAATACCAGAATTTTATTTGAAAGTTGCCCACAACATGTCATTTTAGCCCTGGAGATCTGCTAACACTCTATAGTCTATGTTCTCATAGGAGCAAAGCCTTCAAACAAACCCCTATTTCCGAGATATTATGTATTCTAATCATTCTAATGAGTCTTAAAAATGAGTAATGTATGTATTTCTTAATCTTCAGTCTTTTAATATTAGATCAATAAAATTCTCATTACTCTAGTTATGATCAGAAAGTTTCAAAATGTAATGATTAGAAGTTAATTAACATATTTGTGTACAGTATTAATAAATATTGAGTCTTTCCAAAGAAATCTAATTAATTTCTTGGACCAACACAAAAATTGTGAGCACTTGCAGGTGTTCATACAATTTAAAAAATATATTTGACTAGTGATAAGTGTTATGACAAGCAATTTCTAGAAAAAATGCACTTTTCATCTAAATAATAAGTGAACTCATTTCTCATTTCTTTTATCACTTTATATACCTGTAGTGTACAAATAGAACTTTCGCACATATGTTTTAATTAGAAAACTCCCTTATGCTATTCAATCATCAAAATGACATGTTTTCGGGCAGAATTGGTTTTACGAAAACTAAATTTCTATAAATTTTGTTGAATTATGAAAATTTAGATAAAAATCTGAGAAATTGAATGGTATAGGAGTTTTTGATGGGCAATAATTTTGAGAGAAAGTTGTTAAAATTTTCTCGCATATGATTGATTCCTGAAATATTGGAAAGTTATATAATATTGAATACATGAATTCGTGTGCAATACTGTACTGTCGACAGTAATACGCATAAGCGAACAGATAAAGGAAAACATTTGTGTTGTAATTGAGGTCTTTCGCCAAAAAACTATATAAGCACTAAAAATCGATAGGACGGACTCACCTTTTAAAACGACGGATGTTTGTCGTTAATGTGAATCTTTTTATCCGTCATTTATTTTAGCGTTAAGTAAAAGTTAGTTTAATATTTATTGATGACATAAATTGATATAAAGTATGAGAGCATTCACTTGTTAGCGATTGTTTTGCCATTAAATTGTTCGCAACACTATTTCTCGATCGATATCTTTGGAGTTCTGCTAAAATTCATATAGACTTAAGCGCGCAGTTAAGTGAAAACTGAAGCTAAAAATCCTAATATTATTGAAATCTATTGCTCTGCTATTGATAAAATCGGAAAATGTTTCCATTGATTGGTTCACGTAAGCCAAAAGTGATGAATTTGATGGGATCTCGATTTGCGGATGCGATTCCAGATCCTCCACCACTCTGTTGGATATCGAGCTTGAGAGCAGTTTGGACTTTGGCTAAACTTCTCATCTAATTATATAAAAATATATAAAATATGCTAATTATATTGTTAACCATTGTTATTATTAATGATTAAAGTTTATCTCATCATTCACTAAATAGTAATGTCATTAATTTCATCAGTTAATTGTTGTGTTGCTCCGGAATGGTTCGGAGGATTGTTCAAGCAGTTCGATCCTCCAGAATGTAAGTCCGATATAAACGTTAGACGTGGACTTTGTTTATTTTCAGTTTTTGTGCTTTAATTTATATTCAAATTTACATTCATTTAAATGAGCCCTTACTTTTCGAATAAATCTTATTTCCTTCCTCTTATAGGTTGTTGCGGTTGTTGTTCAGCTCTTAGACCAAGATATAAAAGATTAGTCGATAATATTTTCCCTTCCAATCCTCAAGTATGTTATTTGATAAGTTATGTGTTAGTCCTTCATATCTGTTTATTTATATAACACAGAAAAAATCAAATAATTATATTCAAGCGTGAAATACCGTTATAAATAGCCTCTCTTGTAGTAATCGCTTTGTCATTATCTTTAATAATACTCTAATTATTTTTAGGATGGATTAGTCAAATCAAATATGGAAAAGCTTACATTTTATGCACTTTCATCACCTGAAAAGTTAGATAGAATAGGAGAATATTTAGCTCGAAAAGTCGCTAGAGATTTATCTAGACATAGAAATGGGTAAAAATATTTTACGACACATTAACATTAGATTTATTGTTGAGTAGCTTTTATTAGATATTTCTTATGTTCTGTTTAGTTACGTAGTTATAGCTATGGATGCAATGGACCAGTTATTGGTTGCATGTCATGCACAGACTTTAAATTTATTTGTTGAGAGCTTCTTAAAGATTGTTCAGCAACTTTTGGAGAGTCAAGAGCCTGACATGCAGTTATTGGCGACACAATCTGTAAATATAAGCCATAAGACTATATTTAACAATATTTAGCTTATAATAACATTTCAAATCCATCTTCAACTCATAGTTCGTAAAGTTTGCGAATATAGAAGAAGACACGCCTTCATATCATCGTCGATACGATTTCTTTGTCTCAAAATTTTCTTCTCTATGTCATAATGGAAATAATGATTTGGAAACTAGAAATATGCTTCGATTGGCGGGTCTGAATGGTCTGAAAGGAGTGATTCGGAAAACAGTTAGCGATGACTTACAAGTGGATATTTGGGATGAAACACATATGGATAAAATAGTTCCATCACTACTCTTCAATATGCAATGTCAGGATGTTATTGGTCTGACTGCAACTGACGGCTCATCGCTTTCTGTCTCATCTCCGGGAGCTATTGCTGAAGAATGTCTTAGAGAATTGATAGGAAGAGCTGCGTTCGGTCATGTACATTGTGTGGTCCGACCAATACTGAAACATTTGGATAATCATCAGTTATGGAACGCTCGACATCCTAATGAATTTGCTGTTCAATCGTTCAAAATAATAATGTATTCAATACAAGCACAACATTCCTATGCAGTGATTCAAATGTTAATGACTCATTTGGACGACACAACACGATCATCAGAAAGTACTGATACCAAAATTAAAGTCAGAACCGGTATTGTCAATGTCTTATCGAATATTGTCTCGATTTCTGCCTCAGAATCCATCGGACCATCAGTTTTAGAAATGATCAATTCTTTGTTGAATCATTTAAGATCTTCGATCAATAATAGTCAAAACGTAAATCACGCGGAGAGTGAAGTACTATTTCAGGAGACAGTAATCAATACTTTAGGAGAGTTTGCAAATAATTTGCCAGACTTTCAAAAAATTGAAATAATGATATTTATTATAAGTAAAGCTCCGCCCGCGTCAGCTACTTATAACACTGATATACAGTTGCAGAATATTATCTTAAAAAGTTTGCTTAAAGTTACCACAAAATATAAAACAGTTCATATGACACAAGCATTTCCTGCAGCTTTTCTCAATCCATTGTTATCGCGAGCTCTGGCCTCTGACCCTAATGTTAGGCTTACGGTTCAGCTTATTTTTCACCAATTGTTGGATCGTCACAACAATTTGACAAAACTAAGTAAACCCGTGAGTCTTTCACCACCTGATCAGTTGACTATAGAGAAAGCCGATCGTCAAGACTTGATGTTTATGAAAAAATACGGCTCAGAATTACTGCTTCACATTTACGAAAACATACAGCTCACTAATAATACAGATGAAAATTTTGATGCTATATATACTACACTCGCTTTACTTTGTGTTGAAATGAATTCAGAAGAAACACTAACAGAGCTCATTAGGCTTACATTCGCTTTACAAGACTTGACTTCATTAAAAAGTTTAGCGCTTACAGAATCACATAAAGCTTCAATTCATTGTTTAGTCGCTGGTTTTCTTTATTTGGTCGGCCATTTGACAGCAATCCCTGCATTTTGTGCTCATATCGAACAAGTTATTAAACTGAGACGTGAAAAGACTCCATGGCTTTTACCTGAATTCCATAACAATGCAAACCATAATGATCTCAATAAAATCAGGCGATCTTCACATGACTCTAAATATACGAGTCCTGAAGATATTATGGATGATTTGCTTTTCAATAAAGCTGTCATATCTGAAGCTCTCCAAAGTAGTGGACACGACACCACCAAATTATTGACACCTTTCATGCCCAGGAATGTTGGTATGAGTCAAATATCTCTATGATTTGAAATTCAAAATTATAACTTAAAGCTTTCTCTAATGATTGTATGTTTAGTCGATTCATCGATGACAAGGAGTATCAGTGATCTCAATACCATTACTTTGGAAGTTGATAGTGTCAACTCATCTCCAGGTCTTGTGAGGGTATGTCTTAAACTAATTAAGTATCACTTCAATTCATTTCAAGATTATTTTTATAGAGACAACCAGAACAAGAAATAACATTCGAATCATTGAAAAAGGTTTTAATGGAACCGATATCTGCTAAACAAGAAGAACTAGAATTGAGAAGATTGCAAATCGTTGATAGATTCAGAAACTCTACCTTTGAAGAGCTTGTGACCCGATATCAACGAAAGGTAGACTCAAACCATTGAAATTGATTATTTTGCTCTAAACTTTAATTGTTTTGATAGTCAAATGGGTTCCAACAAAGTTTGTTCGAAGCCTTCGATAAGTTTCCTTCATTGCAATCAATCGAATCGACGCCAGCAATGAATAAATCAAATTTAATAATGAGTCATAAAGGAGATCATCTAAATGTTGACAATGATACGAATGACAGGGAGTGGCATTTCTATGATAATCCTTTAAAAGAAATATGCAATACAGATGTCAATGAAAGAGGACCACCTCTTTTCGCTTTGAAATTTCCAGAATTGTTTGTTTATTGAAAGTTATATCAATATTGATAATTAGAGCTATTATTATATTAAAATCATTAAAAATTCTTTTATTTCAACAATGCTTGACATATATCTCAATTGATAACCGTTTCATTTATTATACTTCACTATCATATTCAAGAGATTAGTTGAGTGCAAGTGTTTTTAATCATCACATGAAGAGCACCGGTAAGAAATACATTGTAAACGATAAAATTCAAATATAAGTATAAGTCGTAAAATTTATCAGTTTAATTAAGTCTTCATATCGTTCATCAAAAAAGTTATTTCAAATATAAGATAAGACTAATGTTTGAAAAGAACAGTATCCGTTCGGTTAACATTTTGAGTCAACTCAAAAAACTGTTTGTCAGTCATAAAATCATTAGTGACAAGAAATGCCAAATAAATAGACATTTTGGTTCTGACTCAAAGTTAATATTTAGTTCGGAATAATCTCAATTAAGTACTCAATAGTAATGCTTTGAATTTATGGTTTAAAAAATTTCTTTTATTGCAAAAGATTAAAATAAAATTTCATTATCACATCAGTAAAAATATTTCAGAGATTTAATTGTTCCCAAACAATTTTGCATTAAATTATTACATAATTCCGTACATAAAATAGAGTTCATGTTCTGACTTGAAAATTTCCAGCTTTTGTTAAATACTTAACGCCTTTGAAAGGTTTGTATTTCTATTGATAAATAATTTGAGATAAAGTAGGAATTATATAAATATTTGAAAATCATATTTACCTCTCCGTACATGTCGAGACGATTAACTTTAAGGCCAGAAATAGATAACTGACTTATATTAAACTTAACGAGAATTGTTGGATTGGAGTCTGGAAGGGGAGCACCGCTTTGCAGGTTTATTATTCCTTTAACATTTGGCAACTTTCCGGCTTCCATACGTCCGACTTCCCAAACTAGTAACTTCGATACGGGATCGAAAGAGTATTTTCCTTGTGTGGGAGTTATATTCACATTAAGAACTGTTTTGGGCATTAATATTTCAATGACCACCGCTTCAAGCTATTCAAATGTTTGAAAATACTTTTGTTTGAAAAGCTTGAAATGTTTGAATACTTTCTAAGATCTATAAAACTAATTCAGATGTGACTCAAAAACTGTGTCACATCTTTGATAAAAATAGAAATCAATTTACAAGTTTTCCCATCGTTTGTTTGGGACCGATTTGTATCTCAATCTTTCCTCCGCCAACTTCTTTGAATGAGATGTGATGTCTTATATAAATGGGAACAGAAACCATATTTTGAGCCCCGACGTGATAAGACATTAAACGGAAATTTCCGTCCGGCGGTACGAATGAAAGAACTCTTTCTGATTCCCATCTTCTGAATCGAACGCATGGATGAAAGCTCACGTCATCGAATAGTCTCGGATTAACAAATGATAGACTCAAGTCAGGCATTCCCGAAAGTTTAATACAACAATCAATCTATTGATTAAATGAAATGAATTAGCGATTGAAGACAAAAGCACTGGAAATAAATAAATGAAATGCTTTACATATCCTTGTATTTCAGCGGAAACAACAGAACCACTCTTATCAACGATGGCATCAATTTCTTCGATAACATCAAAATATGCCTCATTATTAGTGTATTTGACACCAAACCTCCTCCAGGGAACGTTTGATAGCTGTCCCGATGGAAGGGTTGCTGAGACGCTATAAAATTCAATTCAAATTCAATTAATTAAATCTTCAAACTTTCAACTTTTATATCAAATCCAAACAAAATAACTCATAAAACACAAAATGCTACTCATTTCGAGTCCTTCATCACATACTTTGTTCTTCCGGTGACTGTATTTGCGATTGTTCTTAAAATATTTGGCGGTTTAATGAGTTCTTTAAGAATGTTTGATTCAGTGGCTAAAGGAAAGCCATTGTCAAGCATTTCATCCAATAATTCATAGACAACTACATAATGCTCTTTAATTAGTGTTTCGTTACAATCATTAAAATAATCGATAAAATTGTCGACAACTCGATGAAGAAATTCGATGACAAAAAGTGGAGGAACTTCATTATGAGTGACGGCAACGAAATACAGCTGATTTCGAAATATCGAAATTAGATAATGATGTGGTGTTGCGATCACTGGACTTATGTTTAAATTATTGGACACTTTTCTCTGCGCTTCCAAAAAGTAATCACAAACTGATCGATGGATTACACTTTTCCAGTGCTTTTCCATAAATATATCTCTAAAACAAATAATTAATTCAATTATTGCATAATTGTTTCAATAGTTATCGATATTAAGATCTTTTATGAAAATAATTTAATAATTGATACCCCGTTTGATTGATAATAAAGAGGCTGTCAATCATTTTTAGTCAATAAATAAACGTTTTTAATCTTAAATTTAAAAAATTGATTTAAATGATATAAATATGTTCGTAAATAGTAATGAATTAGCAAAAATGGGTAAATTGTGAATACATAGCAAAGTTTGACATGACAACTGGCACATCACTATTTAGTGTTTCGCTTTAATTTGCCCCCTATTTACGCATGTCTATTGGTTACAAAATACTTTTATATATTACTCATTAATCAATTAATTGATATTGAATTGAACTGATTCACACTTTAATGCAATTAATTATTGAACTAATTGAGAGTTAATAGTAATTAATTGATTTAATTTGATATTTGATACACAAATGAATAATATATAATAGTATTGTGGTTGCGAGAGTAATGGGGGTAAAATGGAAACGAAGCACTAAACACATGCACACTTGTGCCCTTTGCCCGTATGCCTGCTATTTAACTGTTTGACTGTCTGATTGGTTTATTATAACATTCGTCAGATTGGGTGGAGTTTTTGGTGATCTTTTAAAAATAGCTGAAATGCTTGTACTAGTACTTCATTTTCACTTTATTTAAACAAAAAATTCATTTGTGGGACAAACAGAGACTTGAATACTATTTGCATCAATGGCTCACTTTTCACCCTCTAGTCTACGATTACTTAACCATAGATTTGGAAGATGTGTATCATTAAAGTTAGTCCTATTCGTACTATTAATGCCGTGCAGTTTGTCTCAATTGGACTACAATTACAAGAGATTAATACCGAATGCAATAACAGGACAAGAAGAAGAGGCCAATCGGTGTTATGATGTGCGAAATCGGCCTCAAAGATGTGTCCCTGAGTTTGTGAACGCAGCTTATCTGGTGCCAGTCGAGGCCACCAATACTTGTGGTACTCACACTTCTAATGAATATTGTGTACAGACGGGTGCCACCGGTGCTTCCAAGAAGACATGTGAAGTGTGTGACTCTAAGAACCCACAGTTAGCACATCCATCTTCCTATATCACTGATTTTAATGATAATTCAGAGCAGACCTGGTGGCAGAGCGACACCATGTTTGAGGGCATTCAATACCCCAATCAAGTCAATCTCACTTTACATTTAGGTTTGTCTTACATTTAGCTTAAGGTCTAACTTACCTATACATACATCTAACAATATTACAAACTATCATGTCAAATTTTCCAAAATATCTATCATGTCAATTTTTCCAAAATATCTATCATGTCAAATTTTTCCAAAATATGTGTCAAATATCCTAATTCTAATCAATTCTTCCAATTGGTAACATGATCGCCGAAGATAGCTAAGGGGCTATAGACCCCCCACACCCACAAATTTCTCAATTCAGTTTTCAAGTCTCAAATTTTCAATTAGTCTAAAAATACATTCACTTTTTCATGTACATCTTTATTAAGTATAATGTCAATTATTAATTATGCCATATTTAATGTGGTGATCATCTTATAGTTATTACAAAACTTCCGTTAATTACTTGTATTGTTTAGAAAAATTCGCTTTAACTTCAAATTAACGACAGGAATAACTTTGAGCCTATATTTTACTGAAAACTATTGTTATGAATCGAAAATTTCTATAATGAGGTGACCCAACTATTTAAAACTCTAAAAAGTATTATACCATAATTGATGTGTGCATCAAACCTAACCTAACCTAACCTAACCCTGACCTAACCAACAAACATAGGTTAAACCCAAATTTCAGACTACGGCACTGCCATTGATGAATGATTTTCTAAATTCTAAAAAAGAATTTTCAAAAATAAAGTTTTCTCTTTTCTTACAAATGTTTTTAGAATTGAGTTGAATTGAAACGAAATACTAATTCAATAAATATAAATAAAGCAAATATTGACATTTCTTAAAGATTATGATTTGAATTGTAAGCAAAGGCCATAATAAATAAATATGAAGCAAATCCGCAGTACTTTAACCGCAACCGCCGACTTTTGCATCCGCTATAGAAATCGGATACTTAGGGGAGAGATTCATAAAGATATTGCACTTTTTGCTATATTTGCTTAATATTAGTCTTTAATAAAGTTCTGTTTATCTTGAAGTACATTAGAATAAGAGAAGTTTGTACTTCAAATCGTAATACATTGCGTGTCCGTTCACAACAAAACTTAGATTTTGGGTTAAGTTCTTTTTTTAACTGCCAGTAAAAGACTGCCTCTTGAGTTGAGCTTCAAAAGCAATATAAGTTTCGGTCAAGTCCTCCTCACATCTGGTATTTCAATTAGAAGTGCTGTTTATCGTCATGTTCGGGTTTAGGTGTCTAAGGGTCGGCATGGGTTATGTTGTTTTGAGGCAATAAATTTGACTGACGACTGAGGGTGGCCTTAAAACATGTGTTATGGACAATAAATCGGAGTTTGGCAAACAGGAATTCGCTTTATTTATTCTAAACAATCAGTTGGAAAGTTCTCTTTATCCCAACTTAAAAAAGTTAAAGTTTCTCATTCATAGTTCAAAAATTTAGCGATTCTTGACTTAAAGATTTCTTCTGAGGATTTAACTTAACATTTGAGCCAAAAAGTCTGAAAGTTAAGAGTGAAACTGGTTGAGTGAAGCATTTGAAGCCCATCTAAACAGTACATGTATAATTAGACAGCTAACTATATTTCACGCATGTTGAACAAAGCGGGAAAATCATGCCCTTCACGTTTTCTAGCTTTTAGCGTATGCTTGTTTTGAAGGCTAATCTTATTTATAAGTTTTTACAGTTAGATCTTCAATAAAAGGTATATTGTTCTTGTTTATTACAGAAGTTTGACAAAAAATCATTAATCAAATATTTAGTCTATATTTATCGCAAGTTTTCAAAGCAATGAATAAAATAAGATTATATACCATTTCAATGCTCACAAAACTCAAATCTGAAGCGCTTCAGATTAATAACTACTTATTCTCAAGTTTTACAGTCATAAAAAGAAATCAATTCGACTTGAAAGCCATTACAGTTCAATTATTGTTATTATTTTTATTATTATTATAATTTTGAGACTCAATAATAGTTATACTCGATATGAAAAGCTTATGCGATAATAACAGTGAATGAGGTGAGGGTGAGGTTAAAGACATTTGACTAGTGTTGTACAGCTCTTACAAAAAAATCAAATCATTTCTCTTTCGAGAATTCGAGAGAAAACTTAAAATCGAAATTGAAAGTCAATCAAAAAAATAACTTTAAGTATAGTTGAATGAAGAGATAATCAGTTTAATGATTGATTTATTTTTCAAAAATCACTATTTAATAACTATAAAGTGGTGTAAATTTCACTTAATCGAAATCGAAATTAAGCCAATTTGATAGGAAATATAGAAAGTGAAATCGAAATCTTGGAAACAAAATAACACTACTAAAAAGTACTCAATTTTAATTTTTATGGGATAACTCAGATTTCAATATTTGTAATACTTGTGTAATTTCAGACATAGTCACAGATATAATGATTTCAAATATTTAATTGAAGTTTTTTTGTTGAATAATTACTAAATTAATCTGAAAATATCTTACACTCAATACTCAAAATTGAATATCTTGTGAAAAAAGGTTTAAACAAAACCTAAATATATCGTAAGCTTAAAATCTTATCGAATTTGACACACAATTGAACATGTAGTGATAATTTAAAATTTTTAATTCGATTTCGCACTATTTCGATGTGTGTTGACATTCCTTTCTGATAAAATTCAAGATATTTTCAGATTAATTAGTAATTATTGAATAAAAACTTGAATTAAATATATTTTTAAATGTTGGATACATTATTGGTGTAAGTATTCCAAGTAATTGTCATAATAAATCACTAAAATTTTGTCATTACGCTCGATCATTTAAGAAAGCTCGTGCTCGGGGTCGAGCGTTTTAGCATCCGATTTGTTATTTTGATATGAGAATAAATAATAAAAGCTTTAATTATTTTATGAGAAACAATTTTATGAGTATAAATTTCAGTTCTGCAGATATACAATGTTAATATACTTCAATTTTCTTTAATTATTGTGTAATCAACGAAATAATATTGTTTTAATGAGATAAAAACAACAATTGATAGCCTTCTTTTCGAATTTGATGCTACCGCTCGGGATCAGACGCTCAAGCGTTGGACATCACTGTAATTGTTTTTTACGGGCTTAGATATTAAACACTTTTTAGTTATGACTAGAGAACCATTTTATGATATATTTTGGACCTAATCGTGTAAAAAAGGGTCAAAAGTGGTGTAATGTGTGAGTTAACACATTTTGATCTAAATTAACATCTTGTAAGCGAATCTACATTTGAAAATGTCTAAAATGTTGAAATTTCTTTTCCAAATGAGTTCAATTCTTAACACTTACGTTTGAATTATACAAGAAGTTGACTAAATAAAAACTTTTCATTGATAGGAAAAGCATTTGACATAACTTATGTTCGACTTAAATTTCATTCTCCACGACCTGAAAGTTTTGCAATATATAAGCGCACGACAGAAGACGGTCCGTGGATTCCATTTCAATACTATAGTGCAACGTGTTTTAGTAAATATAATGTTACTGATAGTGTATACGCTAGTCGTGAAGATGAGACCAAAGCCTTGTGTACCAAAGAATTTAGCGATATATCACCGCTCACAGGCGGAAATGTGATCTTTACTACACTTGAAGGCAGACCCAGTGCTCTCCATTTCGAGAATAGTAGTCTTTTACAGGTAATGCTTTATTTCTAAATACAAAACTAACAATTTTTATCGATAAAACTTTCATTTGTACAGGAGTTCGTGACCGCAACTGATATTAGGATAACTCTGGATCGTATGAACACTTTTGGTGATGAAATATTTGGTGACCCACAAGTATTAAAGTCTTATTACTATGCAATCTCTGATTTCTCTGTCGGTGGAATGTATGTACAAAATAGTATAACACTAATCATTTCTAATCTTATAATATATGTCTTATTTGTATACTTAATATCAGATGTAAATGTAACGGACACGCGAATGAGTGTTATCCACCTCAAGGACAACGTAATTCAGCTCAACGAAGATTAATATGTAGGTGTGAGCACAACACAACTGGACCCGATTGTAACGAATGTTTGCCATTCTATAATGACCAGCCCTGGAGAAGAGCCACTGCCAAAAACGCTTATGAGTGTAAACGTAAGCATAAGTTGTTTTAGTTATTAAGTAGTTCAGAAAGTTATATAATGAATTGATAAGTGTGCAAATATCCAGTCCACCCACACTTTGCTTTCTTGTAGTGATGAAATCGTGAATTATACTAATTTAATCAAAATGATCTTAAGTACTATTCCAATTGTCAATTAAGCCACTACTCTAACTATAAAACAAATTCAACATAACTAATCGAAATTAAATAACAATAATGATTTGATTGACTCGCAATTATAGTGAATAATTGATCAGAAAATCTTATTTAATAAACAGTTTTTTGTACATAACGGGCAGTAGAGGAAAGCCTTGTTTCTTATGTGGGCTGAAACACTTCCCACACAAATGACAGGTAAACCGGCAACCGATCCAATAAGTACAATATACTCAGACTATAACCTGCTCTACGATCATCACTGTTAATACTGTGAAAAACATCACTCGCAATACGCCCGTAAAGGGCCAAAGCGAGAGACAGTTAACTATAACAGAGGTTTCCTTTTTTAGTAAATTACTTATTGTTTTCATTAATTCATGTAATCATCAGATGATTATTTTGTGTCTAATGCTCTAACTTATAACTGATCAAAAGTTTATGAGTTTAAATCTTTTCTCAACAAAGTTATAAAATTTTTAGTAAACAGGTGTTAAGTTTGTGTTTCGTGAATTTTTACACTATTCTCAGAATATAATAACTTTCTCACGAAAATATCTAGTCTTTTACTATAAAAGCTATTAAAAAAAAGTACAATGAATTACTTAAATTCAATTATTTTGTTGACTTTATTATTTTGTAATTACAATTACATTGAGTGCAAAGGGTTTCGCGTAAGCGGTAATCAAATGCAAGTGTGGACTGGATCTCAATGGCAAAGTAATGTTGAGCTCTATCATTCAGAGTTTTCAAAACTTAGACTTATTTTCAAGACCTAACTATCAAAATAATCATTTTTTCTATAGCGTGTAATTGCAACGGAAGATCGAATAGATGTTTCTTTGATCGAGATTTATGGCTGAAAACAGGACATGGAGGTCATTGTCAAGACTGCAATGATTTCACATCAGGGCCTAATTGTGAGAGATGTCGAGATAATTACTACACAGCTCCTGATGGTCGATGCCTTGCATGCAATTGCGATTCAATTGGTTTGTTTGAAAGTTTTCTTAAATCTCTTTGACTTTGAATGTGAAAAATCTATATTTTATATGACAAACAATAGGTTCTATAAGTCTTCAATGTATTGGTTCGGGACAATGTATTTGTAAGCCTGGAGTTGAAGGACAGCGATGTGATCGGTGTGCGCCTAACTTTTACGACTTTTCACTGCAAGGTTGCAGGTATTCAACAATTGTTTTTATTGCATAAATCAATAAATGTAATGAAATATCTATCATCTGTGATATCTATCTTTGTGATACTGTAGGTCTTGTGGTTGTAATACAGCCGGCAGTTGGAATAACACAGCTTCTTGTGAGCAAAACACTGGTGTTTGTCGTTGTAAAGCAAATGTTGAGGGACAACATTGTGATAAATGTAGGCCTGGATTTTTCGATTTACAACTCGACAATGAATTCGGTTGTTTGGCTTGTTTTTGTTACGGCCATTCGTCTGTTTGCACGAGTGCTCCCGGATTTTCAATGCATACCATTGAAAGCAGTTTCAATCGGGATAACGAAAGATGGACTGCAAAAGACCGAAATGGTAGAGAAATCGCATATCAGTACAATTCAAACGGAAAGAATGTAGCAGTGAATTCAGTGACTCGCGAACCGGTTTACTTCATTGCTCCAGAAAAATATCTTAAAGATCAAAGGGCTTCATATAATCAATTTTTAAGTTTTTCGTTAAGAATTGGAGAAGAGGGCCCGCGAGCCACAGTCGAAGACATTGTCTTTGAAGGCGCAGGTCTTGTAATATCACAGCCAATCTTCGGTCAGGGAAATCCATTGCCTTCCACAAGAGCTCAAGGATATAAATTCCGACTCCATGAAGATGCGCGCTATGGTTGGGCTCCACGTCTCAGCACAAAAGACTTCATTAGTGTTCTTTCAAACTTGACTGCTCTTAAAATTCGTGCCACTTATACACCATCAGGTTCTGGATTCGTTGATGACGTAAGACTAGAGTCTGCACAACAACTGCCTTATAATGAAAGGGCGACTTGGATTGAGATGTGCACGTGTCCGACTGGATATGTTGGACAATTCTGTGAATCATGTGCACCAGGATATAAACACGACCCTCCGGGCGGTGGAAGCTTTAGTCAATGTGTTGCTTGTAATTGCAACAGTCATGCAGAATATTGTGATCCTGACACAGGTATGAATTCAGGCCTTCATCACTAATACAACCAAATAATTCATTAATTCAATTAATTTAGTTTTATTCAATTCGAAATAATCATAAATAAAAATAACTATTAATATAGAAATCTAAAGAAAGAGTGAATCGCATTAATTTGCTTGAGTAACAAAACTAATATAAATTGATTAATCCGGTTGTGGGAAAACTTACATTTTTAGGACGTTGTATTTGCGAACATAATACTGCTGGGGATAACTGTGAGTTATGTGCGTCGGGTTATTATGGAAATGCATTACAAGGCACTGAAAATGATTGCGAGCCCTGTCCGTGTCCACAACAGGGGGCTTGCGTTATATTACCTGATGAGTCAGTGGCTTGTCTTCAATGTCCAGAAGGTTATGCAGGTATAGTATCATTAATTGGTTGTGGTTTTCATTTTATTAAATCCTAAAAGTAATAGATGTTCGTTCGTATGTATATATGTATAGCATGTTTGTGTCCTTTTATCAAGTTTTTGTATTAATTCATAAATATGATGAGCAGGTCATCAGTGCGACCTTTGTGTTGATGGATATTCTGGTGATCCAAAAGGCAAATTTGGTTCAAGTTCTGCCTGTCGTCAATGTGACTGTAATGGAAACGTTGATCCAAATGCTATCGGAAATTGTAATACAACAACTGGTGAATGCATAAAATGTATATATAATACTCAGGGATATCAATGTGAGAAATGTTTGCCCGGATATTATGGCAGCGCTTTAGCGCACCCGAAGGGTAACTGTAAAGCTTGCAATTGTCACCCTTATGGCACTTATCAAGAAGATATGTCAACAACTTTGTCGTATAGATCAAGCTATAGTTCGGCACCACTTCTATGCAATCAGGCGACCGGTCAGTGCAATTGTAAGCCTAATGTAATGGGAAGACAATGCAATGTTTGCGTCGAAGGCTATTGGAATCTTGGATCAAATGAAGGATGTAAAGCATGTGATTGCGATCCACAGGGATCTTTTAATAGAACTTGTGATGACCGAAACGGTCAATGCTATTGCAAACCTGGTGTCACTGGAAAACGATGTGATGAATGTCTTCCATTTCAATTCGGATTTTCAGCTAAAGGTTGTGTTAAATGCGAATGCGATCCGGTTGGCTCAACAGCAACTCAATGTGATGATAGAGGACAGTGTCCGTGTCGGCCTAATGTTGAAGGAAGACGTTGTGAACGGTGTCGAGAGAATAAATATAACAAAGAGGCCGGTTGTATAGATTGTCCGCCTTGTTATGGTCTGGTTCAGGACGCTGTCAATGATCATCGCTCAAAGTTGAGTGAATTGACTCTATTGCTTGAAGAAATCGAAAGGAATCCACAAGTTGTCGAAGATTTAAATTTTGAGCGACAACTCCAAGAAGTTAGTAATAAAGTTAATCGACTACTGGATGATGCGAGAAGAGCTCAGGGCTCGGATGGGTCTCTGGTCGGACAATTGGAATCTCTTAAAGATAGAATAAAGAAAGTACAAGAAACTGCCGGAAGAATTGCTGAACAATCTGAACATATCAGTACATCCGCTGAATATGGAGAACAAAATATAACACTTGCCGAACAAATCATTGAAAGAGCAAATGAGGCCTTATCTCAAGCGCGAAGGTTTCTAGAGTCTGAAGGAAGGAGTGCTCTCGATAAAGCTCAACAGAGATCTGACAGATTTGGTCAACAATCTCAAAGAATGTCAGAGATAGCACGCGAAGCACGAACTCTTGCAGATAAACACGAGAATGAAGCGACAAATATTGAAAATACATCACGTGAAGCTTTCAATACTTCTGATACGGCTTATAAGTTGGCAAAGGATGCCATCGATACTCAAGAAGCCAATAGAAACGAACTGAAGAAAATCACTGACCAACTCGACGACACTACAGATCTATTGTTAAGGACTGAAAAAATGTCAGAAGAAGCGAATAGAGGCGCAGGAAAAGCACACAGCGATGCACTGACTATGTATACAGAAGTGAATGCTATAGCAGTGCCTAAATTAGAATCAGATAAATATAAATTGGATGCCATCGAAATCATAGAACAGGCAAAACGTATACTCAAAGAAGCAGACGATTTACTAGAACGACACGGAAATACACTCAACAACACTGCTTATCAACTGAAGGACGCCAGAGATCTACTCGAAGAAGCGATGAGACAGCAACAGATTACTGATGAACTGTTGGCTGACACAGACGCAGCTCTAGAGAAGGCTAAACAAGCCCTCGCTGGCGGAGAAAAGATATTGGAAGACGCGAAGAATACATTGAAAACTTTGAAAGAATTTGATGAACTCGTTCAAGAGAGCAAAGGAAGAGCAGACGAAGCGCTGAAAAAAGTGCCTGAAATTGAGAGACTCATCACTGATGCTGAGGGAAAAACAAATGACGCCGAAACTGCATTAGGCGGAGCTCTTACTGATGCCATCGATGCCAGAGATATAGCGAGAGAAGCGCAAAGAATTGCTGAAAAAGCATCGGTAGACGCCGATAGAATTAGAGGAGAAGCCGGACAGACAAAAACCAGGGCCGGAAAACTCAAAGGCCAGGCCGAAGAGTTGGCTGCAGAAGTAGACGAAACATCTGATAGAATGAAGGGATATGAAGAGCAGGCGAAGTCTGATGAAGGTTTGGCTAAAGATGCATTGGGTAAAGCAAATCAGGCTAAGACTAGTGCTCAGGAAGCAGCTAAAAAGGTGGCCGAATCAGCCAAGGCTGTCGATGGCATCTTAGATTCATTGGGTATTCAATTCATTTTTCTTTTAGTCTTATTTTAAATAATATTTAAATTTAGATGATTTGGATGACATCGACGCCACTCTATTGGAAGATTTGGAACGTCGGTTAGCGCGAGCCGAGCAAGAACTTAAAGATGCAGATCTCGAGAACAGAATGGGAGACCTCAGGAATATTCGTGAAGATCAGAATCGATGGATGAGAAACTATGACGACGAGATCGAGAAACTTCGAAGAGATGTGGCCAATATCGCTGACATCAGATCATCACTACCTGATGGATGCTTTAGACGTCTTAAATTAGAGCCTTAATTACTTATAACAATTTTGATTACAATAATGATTAATAGTTATAAATTAACTGAATATTAATTTGTTTTTAGTTTAAATGTACAGATTTTATAGTGCATGAATGCTTCACTTGATTTGCTTTAAGAGATTTTAAGTTACTTTCAACATAATTTAGTCCATTTAGTCAACAGATATTTACTAATACTCTTCATCGAAAATTTTAGTTCAGTCTATCATTTAGTTTTTCATAAGTTAATACTTTTCAATCATTTCTTTACAGTTTATAATAATATAAATTTATAACAATTAACTCAAGGGTTTTATTATAGACCGAATTGAATTCCTAAAGTGCCAAACCGTTTGTAAATATAAAACTCTTTCTTTTTTAATCAAGTATTTTATTTTATTAACTTAAATGCGCTTTATTTGTAACTATTTCTAAGTTTTTGTCCTAAAGTTTTTATATCAAATTTAATCTCTTTTATAATGAAAATAAGAATCTCAAAAATGCAACAATTTTTACAATTGATTTATTAATTTCAGTACTTATTAAACGTTGAGATTGTGCTGAATTGCCAATTGATTCGCACTGCCATTCAATTCAAAGTTATTAAAAGATTGTATTTGACTGCCATTAATATTAATTTGTATTGCAATTCAAGTTTATGTTGAAAAATAAAGGGTCTGAAAATACTAAATTCAAACAAATTAGTGTTACATTCATTCGGGTATTAAATAAACTCATTAAAAACAATTCATGCGATTTTATTAACAATTTAAATGCATTTCATTTTTATGGTTTAAATTCAATTTAAAATAACGAATCACTTGAAATAATAGTTGACATGAGTTTCAATATTTCCATCATATGAATAGAGTTTGCATTGAATAAAGTTTCA
>JAQFZT010000088.1:0-44546 GCA_034696325.1 Camisiidae sp. | reverse complement strand
GTTGAAAGAACACAAACCCTTTTGTCAGACTCTAATACGCTTTTCAGATATTGGATCAAATCCAGAACACAAAAAAAATCGCTTCACTGGAACGAATGAACACTACACTAGACTCTAACTTATGAAAAAAGTGAGTCTAACAAAAACGACGAGACATTGAATATTGTGAATTCACAAAACTGCTTAATAAGTTTAGAAATCAAACTTTATTGCTATTTTGTTATTAAAGTTTAGAGATATTAAACTCAACTTAAAATGAGTTTTACTAAACTATATTCAAATTATTTTATTGGAAATTTCAAAAATTTATTGATTCCATTAATTGGTTAACTATAATAATATTCAGATATTTGAAAAATACAAAATGATTATTCGAAACAACCACAAACGTGTCCATTAATTTAAGTTGAATCTAATACTGAGCTCAAGCCCACGAATGTCAAGAATCGGATTCACATTTGAGAAATTCAATTCGTGTCATAAATTCATTGAAATAAATAATTTATTTCAAAATTGCTTTTGTTCAACAAAACCAACGCCACTCTCGATCAACATCTCTCAGTGTTTCGTTTAATCATCAGAAAGGAAGTGGAGGTGTGGAGCAAAAGCAAAATAGCCGTAATGTTCGCCTTTTGCGTCGATTTTCATCGTCTCCTTCCACTGATTTGGTCGGTATTTATCACCCTCAACACTTACTTCAAAGAAAAAAATCGACCACTTCATCGAGATCGAGGTAAATCATATTTCATCTCTAAACATAAAAAGATGAGACAAAAATTTTGAAAAATTGATTGAGTTTTGCCTCATAAAAACAAAATAATACTTACTTTACTAATAATAAATTTGATGGCGTATAGAGTAGTTTTTGTGATATTATTCATTCGGAAAAAGCAATTATACCGTTAGAAAAAACAATAAACTTTAAGGAAATTGCGTTCCAAATATTTCTCAATCTCTACTCTGCACAAAAATATTAAAACTCTAATCTTAAATATAGTAAACCACCGGAATTACCATAAATGCATATCATTTTTGGCAAACCTAAAAGAACTTGATATATGCATACTTTCAATTGAATTTATTTGAATTCACAATACAGTAGAGCTATTGTTGAAATGAGTTTTTTCTTTGTATAATGTCTTGCATTGAATTTTCAATTCGACACTACAATCAATGAAATGCTCAAATGCTTAAAGAGTTTATTAAAATTATACAAATGAGAGATACAACTGATATGAGGGATAAATTAGTTAAGATACTGATTGTATAAATTCATATCACTTTAATTAATTGAATCTCATTTCATTATTAATTCAATACATCATTAGGTTTTCTTAAATTGAATGTTTTTTCATTCTCAAGACATGAGTGACAGACTCTAAAATGGATGTTTGAATAACAGGATTAATCTGTTGTATAATCTTGTTTGAAATCAATCATATTTTGAAATATAGTGCAAACAATAAAGAGTACAAAGAATGAAGTGAAAAATCTTCTATTATCTTGAGATAAACTTCATTTTATTTCAATTGATTGATTTGAATCAGAATTCTTGAGTGTATATTTTGTTACGCTTTTTAAAAGTATTTTAAAAACTACTCTTTCAAAAAGAAAAGTCAACTGAATTAAAATGATAGCCTATAAAAATAAAAAATACACAAGATTTCAAACGTCAACCTTAAAAGCGCCGTTAAATGGAGTACAGTATGTAACAAAAGTATGGAATTATTTATCTCTTGTTGTTTGAATTTGGGACTTATCTTTGGACATTGATATCTCAACTTTAATTGACTTTTATTTTTAGTTTAAATTACTTTAATTTATGTACAAAAGTACAGTGTGTAACAGAGTATGGATTTAAGAAACTCTTGTTATCTAAAGAGTCAACTTTTGAATCGCTTAAAAAATTGGAGTAAATTAAGTCAAATTAAAATAAACTAAAGTAAATTAAAGAAGATTTAACTTGAATTAAAGATAATTAAAGAAGAAATATGATTGTCCAAATACAGGAGATTGAATTCCGAAATTCAAAAAACACGAGTTAAATAATTCTATACTTTTGTTACACACTGTGTTGTTTGTTGAGTTTATTGACATATTAACTCGTGTGCTTTGTTAAAACTTTTTAAAGAGCATTGAAGTGTAAAGTCAATAAATAGTAGACCAATATTATGCTTCTAAGGATTGTTTTGTAGTCAAAAGTTTCAAAAGTTTTATTTGAGTTTTCATTCTTAAAATAAATAGTTTCAATCACTAGTTTTCTGAAAGCGAATTTTGGTTTTGTCAATAACATTCGCTCAACACAACAAACTTAGATATGTCTTAATTTAATGCTATTATTATATTTCGAATAAGCATTGAATTTATTTGTTTTTATTCATTCTCTTGTTTGAATGCAAGTCTAAAAGAGTTTGGGTTAGATTTATGGTCTCCTGTAATGTTTGTATTGTGACATGTATTTGCCCGGAATCATCGCATAAACTAAATTTCCTGAAAAGAAGTTCTTTTAAATGATATTTCGCTTGAAGTATCAGCTTAATCGTCTTGTACAACTAACATTTTCAATACATTTAATAAAGTATTGATTCACTAACTTTTCTTTTATTTTAAAGTTGAAATCAATGTTAAGCTTCTCTCAATGTTTATAATACCTCACAATTTTAGTATCGCTCTATTTATTTCACATTATAAGTACAGTATAACTCAATGCTTTAACTATCAACTTAACCTTTTGCTCATTTATACATTAAATTAGTATAAGGTTTTTGAGTAAAATTTTCAAAAATCTCACTTTTCAGATGGATGTCAATAAAATTCAAAGGGATTCAGAAAGAAATAATGAAAGCAAAAGAATTTAAACTTTTACTTAAGCTAATTCCACATGAATTTTTCATATGATGTTTAATTCATGGAAAAATGTTTGAGAAACCGAATTTTGAGCTTAGCGGCCATCACTAGAGACGGCCTGATCCATATAAATTAATGAAAGCTTAAGACTATAGCATACTTATAATTTTTGTAATACTCTTCAAAGATCTAGTTATGGAAATGGATAACCGTTTCTATGGGGATGAAGTGAATCTCATAAAATATAGTTATGCTTCGCATGAGAAATACAAATAAAAGATCATTACAAGCATTCGATAATCATATCTTTTTGATGGTTCTTAATTCAAACCATCAATTCTTATCAATTTTTACTCTTATTATCACTTAAAAATTTCATTAAATCTATTATACCTCAAGTTTGATTTCTGATGCTTTTCAAGATTTAATTGAATTAATCTAATAATAATCTGTTTTTTCTTTTCGATTTTTTTATCTGAATCTAAACTAAGCATTACTTTTCTTAAGCTGAAGTGTAGACATTCGTGCTGTTGCTGAGAAAGTGAGTTACTTTTGAATATTTGATAATAATTTCGATCGAAAGCCATAACGTGTTTTGAAAGGTCTTTATTTGCAAAATTTCATATGTGTATCAATAATAGAGTGCTATTTTTAGTAACTTCCACATCAATATCATTAAATATTAAGAAACAAAGGCTTTCTTTTGCGTATCAAAAGAGAGCCGCAAAATAAATGAGGACATGCCTCAAGAAATGTTATGTTTAAAGTTGATGTTAGTATCTTATAGTATAACAACAATTAAGTATCTCATTCGGCGATTGCTTTTTATTGGTTCTCAAATAGCTTTGACCAATCTTTTAGCTCTAAACTAATTCATACTATTCTTTTGGCCTTTCTATACACCTTTATGTACAGTATAAGTCGCTTACAAATTGCACAACAATTGAAGTTATTCTTCAATCTCATATTAAAGCATTCTTTAGTATTGATTTTGTTGATTCAGTCTCTGTTGTGAAATTGATTGCCTTACAAATGAATACAACAATTGATTGAATTCCTTTTTTACTCCTGACAATGGATTTATTGCTTTCTGTTGTTTTCGTACCTCAAAAGTTCACTTTATTTTTCATATAATAAATTCAATTCTGTAAAAGCTTTATTGAATTAGTTTAAGTTATGGAAAATTAATGAATTCATCAAAGTATGTGCTATTTTTAAGCTTTTAAAAAGTTAATATCAAAATTTGCTTTTCAGTCAATTCAATTGGATAAATATCTAATTTACCGGTTTTTAAGCTTTGAGAGACACTTTAAATAGCTGTTAATCTTCTGAAAAGTACATTAAGTAAAAGAATTACTTGATTTAAATATAACTTCAAGTATAAATGAACTGATCATATCAACGCGTGTGTGTATAATAAGCCTTCACTTTAAAGTAGCATTCGAAAAGGCTTAATTATAATATAATTTTCCGAATCATATATTTAGTCTTTACTCATTTATCCTTAAACATTTTGCTGTAACTTATCATTAAAATAAAGCTCAATCTATGATCCATTTAAATTTTCTAGTAAATGATCAATTTTAAGCTCAAACTTCATTGAATACAAACTTTAAAAACTTCATTTTCACTATTAATTCATCCCAAAAACATAAGATTTAGTTGTGAACAAAATTTTATATTCATTAACCGATTAAGCTTGAACTTCATTTTAAGGTTTTATGTTTTTCAGTCAAGTTTTTTATTTTTAAACATTTTTTCAATGACTCCAAAGAGTGAAATTTAAACTAATTCAATGATAATGATACTGACATTTAAAAAAAACTACAATAATCTTTTATTATTTATATTCACTTATCACTAACTGTATGTGAAAGAGTCAGAAAGTGAAACAATGATTGATTGGAATGAAAAATGGTGTTATATATCAATTAAACTTGATAAAATGGGTTTAATTTGTATTAATTCAATTTAATTTATATCAATTCATCTTAATTTAGCATAATTCATATGAAATTAGTTTAATTTATGTGAATTGAAGCCAAATTCCTAATAAAAAAAGTAAAGAATCGTGTGGTGGCAAAAACGCATTCGAGGTAAAGACGTGTAACTGTCTTTCACGGTTCCATTAAGAATCAGAGACTTATATCATACATGTCATACATCATACATATCTTTTTTCAAATGTTTACACCTAGAATTTCAAGTTTGAGTATTAAACATAAAAATCATAATGAAAAATAAGATTATTGATAATTAAAAACTACAGCCAAACCCGTTTAATGTTAACTCGGTTATTGTCAATACTCGCTTATTGTCAACCCTCAGTCGTGCACCGAAATGATTGAACTCCATATTAAAACAGTACGTTTATTGTGAATGTCGGTTATTGTCAACGGTTTTTGCTGAACCAAGTGGTTCACATTAAACGGGTTTGACTGTAGTAAATTTACCATTACTGGTATGGAAACGCATCAAAACTTATAAGTTAGAAATACCATTAGTACAGATGCATTTTGCAAATCGAGTGCGAGATATTCTAGCGCTTCACCGAAATGTTCTCATAAAGTTAATAATTCGTAAACAAGAAAATGTATTTTACACGAAGTTTGAGGAACATAAAGCCAACTTTGTGCAAAGTAAATTTGGCAAAGTAAATCTGAGTGCTAATATTTTCTATTTGATTCAACAGTTTTAAATCATATTACCATTTATTAGAAGATTCTTTAAAGAGTCATTTACATTGATTTTAGAGAATACGGCTTTCTCTGTTTCAAGTAAAGGGAATGCAAACCAATCACTTCATTTGATACCTCAATGATTTTTTCATCAAAATAATCATTACGTGAATAATTGCCAGTTCTTAGAAACTAAAAGTTATCATTATATCTCTATTAAGTTAAGTATAGCATTCAAGTTATATGAAATGCAAAAAATCAAAATAATAGCTAAACACAGCTGAGTTACTCGAAGCATCTTTTGACTAACAATAAGAGATAAATATCGCCTTTATTTTATTCATACATAAAACTCGTTGATGTTGTTGAAACTCGAATAGCTGGAGAGCAGTGCCAATAGAGCTTGTCTGGCAGTCCTATTTTTCTGAAATGGATAAGTTAAGTGACTTCTTGAGAGAAATATATTGAATAAACAAAACTGCTGATTACAACGCAAAAATAAGTGACCGCTATTTCAAACTCTTATTTCTATGAAAGAGGCGAGTCATCCATTCTATAGAAAATTCCATAGATAGTCATCACTTAATCAATTTAGATTTTGTAACAAATTGTAGGAAAAACTGAAGCATTTAAAAAGTAACATAGATTTATCATTTTATCTTATACAATAGGGCCAAATTAGTTGGGCATCAATTTATTAATGCTTAGTTTTTGTTTTTTAATGTTCCAAAAAGTTGTAGATAAAAATTCATGATTCGTATCGATATTTGATAAAATTAAACAACAGCTGTTCATAACTAAATATTGTCTAACGATTTGTGGCTAAAATTGGATTTGATTTTAGATACTCAGCTAAGCAAAAATCTGTTCATTATATTCACCTATATTTGTTAATCCATGAGATTTTATAGTTATCTCCCATTTGGTGTAATTTTCGCCCTATTTCTATGTGATGTAATAGTTATTCTGAATGCTATTTTTCACGATAACTGTTACAAACGATCGCATAAAAGATTCTCAGCACCACATCCTTTTAGGGTGAAGGAGTAGCGCATACTTCAAGAGTCCATAAGTTTCAGTACTATTATTTTGATGTTTTCTTGATGTTCCTAATCGTGCAATAAATTGAGTTGAGATGAATCAGTTTCATAGTATAACTGATGATAATAATGTTGATAGTGATGGAAATGGAGAAAATGACGAGAAAGATGTTGGGATTTATGGGAAATTGTTTTAATGGTTATGTTAGTGGTGTTAGGATGAAACGAGACGATTGAAATGTTTTTAGAGGCATAAGAGCTACATAAGAGTCACCTAAACATAGCTACAAAAGCATCACAAACCGAATAGAGAGCACTGCTTTCAGTCTGAAACTACTTCTCATAGCGAAAGGTTTGTGTGCTGTTTCTCTCTCTATCTCTTTAGGTTATAACTTATAAGAGACTAAATATAACTTTTTTTGCGCCATCGCTTCTTAACTTAGATGGTCTACACTCCTGTGTTTAACACTGTGTGCCAAAGTTTGTCGATCTCTTTCTACACTTTATTTTTTCTCTTATGATAAAAAACATGCATTCATTGGTTCCGAAATTATATATTTAAAACAATTTTAACAGTCAGTTATGAAAAAAATTATCATTTATTCAAAATGGACTAATTATTGGATGCAACATTTGATATTATGTTTCTGCTGTTCATCCTATTATTGATGCTCATTATTATAATACTTATTATTAGGTCTTTGCCTCGGTTGGGAACTGAAAATGAAACACGAGATATCAGTAGTGAATTGGCCACAAGAGCTTCTGTTATATTAAGTGGTGGCGCACCTGGACTTAGATTTCAACAGGTTAAACACGAACATGATTTATGTGAACGTATTATAGTCAATGTCAGTGGACTTAAGTTTGAGACTCAATTGAGAACATTATCACAATTTCCTGACACTCTTCTCGGAGATCCTGCCAGAAGAATAAGGTAAGGAAACATATCTCAAATTTCTCACTTCTCATATATTCATATAAGTTATTTTTGTTGCTAACGTAATGTTTACATCTTTCAATTTCATTTTTAGTCTAACATAAATTTGCTATTTATAACGATCAATTTATTTACTTTTCAATTCATGCCAGTAAGTTATATAACACGTAAAACTTATTCACTCTCATTCTTACTCTTAAGTTAAACCAACTTTCCATCGATGAGAATCTCTATTTATTTAGAAAGATTAAAATTCTAGTAACATCTCAAAAGATCAATACATAGAATAATATTATATTCATATTAAGTCAGAATTCAAATAAACAAATGTGATGATTGAGTTGAAACATGAATGATTTAATTGAAATTTTAATAAGTATAATCTTTCTTACGAACAAAAATGATTAATTTGGCCAGAAATGTATCTGAAAAGCTGTAATGAAAAGTTATTTATACGAAACTTTATAGATAGCTATCAAAGTTAGAGATAAAACTAATTACACATTTTATTCTGTATGAACACTTAACTGCATTTTCAAAATAGAGTCAATTCTTTTGAAACTCATCTCTAATCAATTATTAAAAAGATAAAATTTCATAGAAATAAATCAATTATTCAAATTTTTAATTACCATCGATCTGTGTCACAATTAGCCGTTCTAAACATCTTTATTTATTACAAGTTTTTCTATAAAGTTATTTTTACTGATGATACTGACTCTTCACTGATTGTTCTCATCAATTGTAGGATTCAAATCTTTAAAAAAATTACTCTTAAAAATTTTTAGTCATTTTATCATTTTAGAGGACAGATAAGTAAATCATTCTTATGAATAGTCCATGAAATGATTGATTTTTAACTATAAATTGAACTCTTTTTATCTCTTATTAATCGGTTGAATGATTGTGTTTTTTCGAAACTTTTTACTTTCTCAGTACAATTCACTCAGAATTTGTTTTATAGGTATCTTAAAAATAATTTTGATGCCCAGAGGATAAAAGATTAGCTTTCATATTCTCTGAAACAGTTATTTATTAATATCACTTATTTCTGATCAAAATTTATACCCATTTCTAAGAAAATATATAACAATTTGTTTACTTCAAGACCTCTGAAAATGTTTCTTATGATTTATATCGAATAATTTGAAAATTGTTGTTTTTATTTTTAAAAAGTATTCTTAAACTTATTTTCTGGCGATCCACCAAAATGTCTGGAAAACATTTCGCGACACATTCAAAGATTAAGTATTCAAATTTTACCATTTCATTTTCAATTCATCAGAAATGAGTCATTTTCACCTTAATTTTAAAACTTAATTTAATCGAAACAAAACTCAAACTTCAAAGATTCAAAATTGAGTTATTATTTTTATTGATTTAGTGATGGGCGCAGTCTTTTAAACAATTCCTTGCCTTCTATTTTAATTAATGATAAGATTTGAAAATTTTTATGGAGACTTCATAATGAAGTATTGATAAAAATTTGAATGAAATTATACTAATTATCCATGAAACGATTGATTATTAATGATTAATAAGTTTGGTTCGATACGAATTAGACTCATCATCAAATTTTTAAAGTCTCATCAAGTTTGGGAAAGGACTTGTTTTAACGATTTTGCTGATTAATTAACTAATTTCTTAAATATTTATTATAAAAAGTTTGAACCAATTATTGAGCCAAAATTGACTTGAGTTATTGCAACAAAACAAGAGATGCGAATAATAGTTTGACGGTCTTTGAATAGATTGCATTCTACAGATCATTGATATAATCTTATATCTGAAGCATTAAACTCGACTCATTGTTACTCCTATTCTAATCTAACAATAGAAGTATGTCAACAACATATATCAGATTTAAATTTCTAACATAGTTTCTGTATAACAACTTGAGTTTCATTTGGTATTTTAAAATTTGAGACGCTGTCAGAATCTTCTCAGTTTACATTAGAATAAATGTCTAAATAATTTGAGATGTTTTCCATGAATCATCATTTAAACTACTTGTAACTCAAACGAGTTATATGTAATTGATATACAATTTAATACTTCGACTTCAATTAATAGCAAATGGATGGTTCAGATTATATTAAACCTTTCAAATATACAGAGACTTGACTTATGTCAAAATGAAATTCTTTCTAAATAAGAGTTGAATTTTAGTGATCTTTGAAAATAATTCTTGAATGCAATAGTTGTAGATATAATAATATTCTCGTTATCTTATTCTCTCTGTATAATTTTTTACAGATAATAAAATCTAAAACTGTAACGCTTTAATTAACTGGTTTAAAATAATAAGCAAACCTGACAAGTTTATCAAATTCTAAATTTACTCTATAATTTATACTCTGTAAATGTATTTTCTTTTCAAAAGTCAATTCTAATCATTTTTTCGTTTATATCAATAAATATATACAAAATATTACAAAAATTACTCTAGAAACGCATCTTAAATTAAACATTCTCATGGTTTTAGGTTTTATAATTCTATTTCTGCACATTTGAATTTATGAGAGTGTTAATGAACTCAATTCATATTCAACTCAATAATTATTTTTGAATAAACTCAATAAACTTACAAATTTGGTTTGGTTTGGACAACTGGTCAAAAAACCAACACAAACAATAAGTTCACAGAATCTATAAATTAAACGAATCAAAGTCTTTAGTTTTTTGCACAGAAAATTTCCTATGAGTGTTCCTGATAGATAGATTAGTATTAACTTTTAAAATACTGTGTGAGTTATAACTGATTTGTCATAATTTACAAAAAAAATGATTTGTAAAACCATTGAACAATCTGTAAACCGAATCAATTATTAACAAATCATTAGACCAGACTTTTGAGAATTCATTATCCGATGAAAAAAATGCTTTTTGTTAAAAAAAAAGATAATAAAGTATTCTAATTATTATCTCGTTTGTTAATAAACCAAAGCGAACACATAAGTTATATGAAATTTTGTGTAGAATATTTAATGACCTTAAATCTGTATTTAAAACCTGATTTTAAATCTTAAAACGGTTTTGAAAAAATTTTTAATCTGAAAAAACAATACTATAATTAGTTGTTTTATTGACTTAACAGATATTTCGACCCGCACCGCAACGAATATTTTTTCGACAGAAGTAGAATTTGTTTCGATGCCATCTTATACTATTACCAATCGGGAGGACGTCTTCGTCGTCCTGTGAATGTGCCATTAGATATCTTTGTTGAAGAGATAAAGTTTTATGAATTGGGTGAGAAAGCCTTCAATAAATTCCGTGAAGACGAAGGTTTTATCAAAGAAGAAGACAAACCATTGCCAAAAAATAGTACACAGAAAAAATTATGGCTTCTATTCGAATACCCGGAGAGCTCACAAGCGGCTCGAGTGGTGGCCATAATATCTGTAGTGATAATATTGTTATCAATAGTGATATTTTGTTTGGAAACTTTACCAGAGTTTAAACATTATAAGATATTCAACACTACAAACAATATAACGCGAATCATTGAAGACGAGACGCCGTCAATGACTGAACCATTTTTTATTGTTGAAACCCTTTGTATTATCTGGTTTTCACTTGAACTTATAGTTCGCTTCTTATCGTGTCCGTCAAAGTTAGAATTCCTTAAAGATGTGATGAATACTATAGACTTCGTTGCAATAGTTCCTTATTTTATTACATTGGCCACAATTATGGCGGAAAAAGATCAAGAAAGGCATATGTTTGTGGCCGAACGCGGCAATCAAGCCATGTCTTTAGCCATTCTTCGTGTCATAAGACTTGTACGTGTTTTTCGTATTTTTAAATTATCGCGTCATTCAAAAGGACTACAAATATTAGGACGAACTTTGAAGGCGTCAATGCGTGAATTGGGTTTATTGATATTCTTCTTATTTATTGGTGTCATTCTATTCTCTTCAGCCGTCTATTATGCAGAGGCAGATTCTGACAGATCATACTTCAAATCAATACCAGATGCCTTTTGGTGGGCTGTCGTCACTATGACTACAGTCGGTTACGGAGATATGAGACCAGTAGGCGTTTGGGGCAAAATTGTGGGCTCTTTGTGTGCCATCGCAGGTGTCCTCACTATAGCCCTACCGGTGCCGGTCATTGTTTCCAATTTCAATTACTTCTATCACAGAGAAACAGATCAAGAAGATCTCCAATCGACCAATTTTAATCATGTTACCAGTTGTCCATACCTTCCGGGAACTGTTAGCACTAGTAAATTGAGAAGAACGTCTTACAGTGATTCCAACATATCAAGAAGTGATCAATTCGATGATGAAGTAGAGGAAGACGAACAAGTAGTCAATGATGATATCACTCAAACATTAATGCCATATATAAGCCAACCATTGCCAACAGTTCCCGAAGAATATGATGGACTCATCCAATCGAGGCATTACAGTCATTATGATCAGGCCATCGCTCTTATTATGACTGATGAAAATGAAGATAAAACGGACAATTGTAGTTCGTATACTATAAATCCATCGCCATTTCTCATTCAAAGTCCATCTCAATTGAGTCCATCATCAGTTGTCATGTGTCCCGATTCTCCAAAATCTGTAATTGTGAGGAGAAGTTTAACTCCACAACTAATGAGAGCTTCTTCTCCATCGCCATTAGGCTCACACTTTAGATCTTCCGTAATAGGAATCGACGATGAAGTGCCACAACAACAATCACATCAAGACTCTGTTCATCAAAAAACGCCACAATATTCACAACATATTCATATTGAGACTGATGTATGACAACTAAAGTTTTATATTATATTATAAGTAAATTTTTCGAAAACTCCAAAATCAATAGTTTAAGAGAAAACTCTAAATTTATTTAACCAACAAAAAGAGCTGATGCGTAAAATAATTCGAAATTTTTTTGAATAAATTGTCGAAATTTGAATATATTTCTCAACTGCTCTCTTATATATCTATACCATATATATTGGTCCTAAATATTGTTTTGATAATGTTTTGAAATGTAATATGTTATAGAAGTGAGAGAAAAATAGTGGTCCAAAGCTAACCATCGATAAGATTCATCAAAAGTGACATTGATTTTTGGTTAGCAAAATGAATGGCGAAATATATGGCAAAATTTCCAGTGAAAACAAGAACAGTGTCTCTAAGGTATGAATAAAGATTCAAATCTAAATCAATAAATAATTGCATTACGAAACTTATGAATAAATTCCATGTTTTCTCATGTACTTTACGGCTACTCTTTCGCAAACTTTCTTTTACTTATTCTCTAATTTATTCATGCATTAAATAAGCTTTGATGAAACTTATCTCTATTGACTTGTAGAATATGATAATGAAGTGACGAACATATGAATCAAATATCAAGTGTGTGCGTCAGATCTTTCTCTATCAACAATTCAGAATAGTTTTTAATTTAGTTTTTATTCTGCTATAAAAGAGAATTTATTTTCTCAGCTATAAATATTCATATATAAATAGAATAGAAAATATAGATTTTCTCAATTATGTTAAACCAAAGAAACTTCTTGAATGAAATATGAAACGGATTAAAAATTCAAGCGTGAAGTCAAGGATTAGAATTTCAAATTTCTCATTAGAAAAGTGTTTTCATAGACAACAATGAGGTCATGCAAATAATGATTTGGACAACTTTAGCATTTTCATGATCCCTAAGCACATTACCGGCAAATGCTATTCCCGGAAAATCCGAGAAATTTTTAATAAGAAGAGTTTTGAGAGAAAAGGAAATAAACTCTTTATTAAGTTCTATCATAGCTGGCCAAATACACCAAATTTTCTTAAATTAAAAATATTTGAGCTGAAAATCGCTTATTTATTGAATATTCATGTTATACTGTATAACAATTAATAATAAATAATCCGTGTTCTAAAATGATAATAAATCAGAAATTGATTGCTTATTTGATAATCAAAATCTCCTTATTCTTCTTAAATAAAGCCTCCACAACAATCTTCAACTTATTTGCTTTTTTTATCTATAAAACAAATTCTTTATATAATATTTGATTTAAACAAAACTTTCACTCTTAGAATTACTTTGAGTTTTATAGAAAACTTTAGTTGAAACTTAAAAATTTCAATAATAAAGTGCTGAAAACTTTTGAAAATATGTATTATACCTAAAGCTTAGAAAGGATTATACCATAAAATAATGTTCTTCATGAATTATGCATCTAATGTATCTTTGCCAACCCTAATCATAACCTTTTATGTCCATTGTTCAAATCAAAAACTCACAAAAAGATCAAATTTATCATCGATTTGAAAGATGTAAAGAAATTCGATACATTTTAACTTGAAAAACATTCTTTATTTATAATTCCGAATAAAGATTCGACACGAAAAGTGATAAAATAGCTTTTAAAATATATAGAATTTTTTCTTGGAATTTGTTTATTTGAGCAATTTTTATTCGGGATCCCGAATGAAATGGATTCTATTGATAGGATATTTAATAAATAACTCTAAGAGTCACTCACTTCGTCATATTTGAGTGAATATCGTATTTGCATATTATGTTTGTTTGAAGACTACTTATGAACGTAATATATTATAGTTATAAGATTTTATGCAAATGAGAAAAATTTGTAGAATTTATGAGATCAAAAGATAATTGGATAAAAATCCAAACCAAAACTTTTTTAATTAAAATCAACGGGAAAAGATGAGAAAATGTGTTGACCAACTCATTATTTCTATAAATAATCTTTGGAAAACGCTTTGAAAAAGTTGATCTAATATTTATAATTAGCTTAAACTTTATAAAATTGCAAAATAAATTTTTGTGGTTCACGTAAAATGAATTTCTCATAAAGATATAGTCTGCAAATGATTGGAGCCAATTATGCAGCAATAATATAAAAATGCCTGTATATTGTTTAAGCATTCCTTTCAATCCAAATGCAAATTCAAGTCATTTGAATGTGTTTTCTCTTTCCTTTGAAGAACTTACAGAATTCAAGCATTAAATACAAATTTTTTAATTCAAAAGAAACGAAGCATGTCTTTGAGAAACTTTGAGAAACATTGAGAAACTTTTTTTTCTAAGAATAAATCATAAAAAATTGAATCTTCATATAAAATGCATGAACTGAAAACACTGTTTAAATAAATTTTAGATTTAGATTTTTAGATTAAAATCATAAAACCTCATTGAATTGATTGAAAAATTGTTTGAATTTTGAATGATATTTAATAAGTTTATGTTTACAATTTATTATTTAAATTTATTGACTGATATTATGCTTTATAGAAGTTATTGACTTAATAATTAAGTAGAAATTGCACACAAGATTCACCGAAAGGGAAGAGTTTATACACATTAATATTATTGGCTGAGCTGACTATGTGTCACTTTATGAAAACAATCATTCATCTAATCTTTATATCCGAAAGTAAAGTAGTACATAACGACCGACACTAAACTAACGCATAAGATCTAAGTTTGACATAAGACACGCACATTTTGTCAGCTTAGAATAGATTTATAAGGGCTGTTATTTCTCACATTTCAGGCTTATAAAAGACAATTATGGCATGAAATAGTGACACTCACGCACCACATCCTCAACACATTTCACTCGACTTTAGACTTTCTTGCATTTTTAAATATTCTAACTTTTTTATAAGTCATTAATTATTCATTTATTCATTGTTATTCTCCTTTTTCTTCTGGTTCTTACAGAATAATAATATATTGATATTGATATGCAGAAAACTGATGGATGCGAACAAAGCCATGAGAAGAGCCTCTAAAGTTTGATGATATTAACCCTATTGGTAATGATTGAGATGTTGTGTTAGTAGAATCTAAGCGAATGAATCGATGAACGAAATTGATAAACATCTTTAATTAGGAAATGTTTTGATCAGAAACATACGAATATAATTTAAAATTGAAACATCATTAAATAAAAAAGCCTTTATTAATTTTGATAACTTACATAATCATTCATTAATTAAATTGTTAAACGTCTAATTAGAAAAAAATTGTATAAATATTCAAGAAAAAGTGTTATGTTTAGTAATAAATTGAATATATATTATGTTATATTTGATAAACCAATTTATTAGATTAGAATCTTCGTGATGAGTGCCATTAAAAGAAGATTACACTCATTTTTATGTGTGTTTATGGGTATTTGTATGTCCTCAGTATGAAAAAGTTTTATTAGAAAATTTCGGAAATTATAAACTAAATAAACTAGAAAACTTCAAATGTGAAGTCGAAAATTCAGAACCTTTTAGTTTTGTCAGAACCTCAAATTCTAAATATTCAAACCGTTGTTTCATTCCCTAAATTACGAATTACAAAAAAATTATCTCATTTTCAAAATTCAAATAAATAAAACTAAAAAAATCTGAATTTTACTTTAATGTGTGAAACAAATGAATTTATATGAAATTAAGTTGAGTAATGTTAGGTTAAGTTAGATTAAGGGAGGCATTGGTGCGCTCTACTCTTGGACGGCCAGAGGTACAATTATTCTAAGATTTGATGTATGAAGCTGAGTCATTTTTATTTATTTATGTTAACCTAACTTAACTCATTTTTCATTCAATAGAATAATCAGATTGATTTCTGGCTCAAACTCTTTTTAATTGCATTACCTTTTTATATAGATTAAGTTTTCTCAAAGAAACCATTGAATAGAGGTTCGCACGTTTACAATGTTAGCAATAAATCTGTTATAAAAACTTAATTAATATAAAAAGAGACAAAAATTAAAGAGTTTGTACCCGGACTCAACCTGGTCATTCAATTGAAATATATAGTGAACTTGTAAAATGGGTATTTCAGTACAGTATTGCAATACTGTGATTTAGTGTTTACTTACAGTAAAAGAATACTTTAACTATATAGCATTAATTTGTAAGAAAGAGTGCTTTAAGGATTTTCCCATTGGAATTGCTATACAATGCTTTTCCTATGAGTAAATACTAAATCACAGTATAGTACATTCAATGACAGAATTAAATAGGATAGCAAATGGAGTAAGTGATGCGGAAGGGATGAATCTAAGCGACAGTTGATATAATTATGTGAATATCTATAAATTCAATGAACGTGTAATGAAAACAAGCTGTACAAAAATATAAGTATTTAATAGAAAACAACTCCCAAAGCTTGAAAACCGATTATCCATCAGTTGTTTACCACTGTTTACTTAATTCTGTCATTACTTCAATATAATTCATTATTTCATACAGAGCTGAATAAGTTGTTGTAAGACATTTTTTGGGCATTTTGAATTAGGAGAAAACGAAGTGTAGCCGAGAATTGATAGGAGTTTCCCCTTAATGGTAAAGTTCTAGCCTTATGAGGCATGAATGTTTAACCTAGTTTAACACAAGACAGAAATTTTTGACTACATCACTGTTAAATGTTCTTAGCTATAGAGCCATCAAACGGAAAAAACAATTTTTATCAGATTATTATGACTAAATTATATGTTTAGGCCATTTATCAAATCCAAACAAGACATAAATTATTGCCCAAACATTATTTGTTCTAATTTTTAAAAAAGACATATGAATTTGAAAAAAGAAGGTGACTCTAGTCACACACTTGTACTGTACTGTAACAGCTTTTGTGACTAGAAGTCAGCCTCCTATTGGTAAGTATTACAAAAATATTACTTAAAGCCATATAATTTAATATTTTGTTAATATTACAGTTTCTATTCAAAAATTAATTATTTTTCAAAAAGTTTATAACATTATTAACACATAGAGCAAGTAATACAGATATACCAATAAAACTAATATATTGTAATAACAAATGTATTGGAGAAAAGTTCTAATCAAGTTTTCATTGAAGTTACAATTTTCATAAGAATTTACCATTAATTTCAAATCGTAAAAAAGTATTTTTAAGAATGGTTTTCGTTCTCTAAGTTTTAAGGTATTCTCAACTCAATTTGTAGTCTATTTTTTCTCTATTCAAAAGTTTTAAAGTAAAGGTTCACTATTGATATGACTATTGATTGACATCATAAGAATCGGAATCAAATCAATGAATCCATTGATGCGAAATGAATAGACATACAGAAAATTGTATCCTAAAAGTTGAGCCATTCATAGATTTCTATTTTCAATCTAGTGTTGTATCACATTTTGTATTATTCAATTCAAAAATCATATAATGGAAAACATAATCAAATTAAAAACTTCTACTAAAGTATAAATCAATTCTTCAATTGTAGAAAACTTTCTTTCAAAAGCAAAACTTGATTTAAGGGTAGAATTATTGATATCAAAAAGTGATAAAATTTGTTGACGTAATCTATGTATTAATGCATGGCTTTCAGGAATGAATTGTTTTATAATTGAAAAATAGATGTGAAAGAAATAATAGTAAGAATTGTCATAAACTCCACGTCGACTACAATTTGATAACTAATTTATTAAATAATTGGGACATTATTTATGAATTATATCACTATTAATATCAATAGTTATTACAAAATTTATTCCACATTTTAATTATTTAATAAAATTAAGAAATTATGGGTAAGTCTTATAAAAATGTAATTTTAATTCAATTGTCAGCTGTTATTAAAATCAAAGTTTTCTATTAAATAATTAATTAAATTCAAGTCAAGTTTAGACAGTATTTATATTTTTATAATTTATTAAATTTTTATTTAAAATACATAATAAATAAGCGATTATTTAAATTAAAAACAAATATTAATAATAAGTTTACATTAAATTAAAACTTATTTCAAACTCAAATCCGTTTAAACACAATTTGAAACCCAAATTATAAGTGATTTATGACTAAAATATAGTTTTATTTTGAATTTTTACGATTAGTTTATTAAATAAGTTTTAAAAATAAGATTATTATTAAAAATAAATTATTTAAAGATTTAAATTAATGATTGATTAATTAAATTTGATTTTTTGAGGCGGAATATTGTCGTACTTCCGGTCACTTTTGGGTTCGCGCGAAATGAGAATTTTAATACTAGGCTTAGACGGAGCCGGAAAGACAACTATATTATATCGATTACAAGTGGGAGAAGTGGTCACTACTATTCCAAGTTTGTCAACATACGTTCATTACATTCATATTAATCTATTATATCAATTCAATAATTGTTTAATGTATTTATATGTTTATTTAATTGTATAGCAATTGGTTTTAATGTAGAACAAGTCACGTATAAGAATCTTAAGTTTCAAGTTTGGGATTTAGGCGGTCAAACATCTATTCGGCCCTATTGGAGGTGCTATTTCTCCAATACAGACGCCATCATATATGTGGTCATTAACACATCAATTGTTTTTACAATTGTTTTCCTAATTGTTGTCATAACTAAAATATTTTTTTCATTGTCTCACTTTTAGGTGGATAGCAGTGATCGCGAACGGATCGGTATTTCTAAACAAGAACTCGTATCTATGCTTGAAGTAAATTAATGTTTAATTTAAATCTAGAATTTATGTATTAATTTGTTGTTTATATATTTGACAAAAGGAAGATGAGCTGAAGCGATCAATTTTAGTAGTTTTAGCGAATAAACAAGACATGGAGACAGCGATGACTATAGCAGAAGTACATCAGGCTCTAGGTCTGGACGCACTTAAAAATAGAATTTTTCAAATATTCAAGACGTCTGCCATCAAAGGTGACGGACTCGATGAAGCCATGGAGTGGTTGTCAAATGCGCTCACAAACAATAAATAGCAATTTTGATATTAACTTAATTTAAATTATAATTTAAGATCATTTTAAAATTTATATAAACTGTATATGATATGCATTCGGCTCTTAAGCATCTGTCTGTACATAAATTTATAACTTAATTCAATGACAGGTATTTTTGTCCTGAAAATTACACGATATATAAGTTATTAATTCAAAATTCTTTCATTTAAAGCCAGAATTCAGTGAATGAGATGAAAGTCTAAAATCCATGTAAAAGTCATTCCGTCAGTGACTACTAGTCTATACTTTTAAGTTTTAATTTACAAAATTCAAAACTACTTCTTTTAATCACATCCTTTTTTACAAATCTATTAAAAAAATATCTTTTCATATGAATTACTTTAATAACATTTATCTAAATCGGCAAAAAATTGTCTCCTGTTAAAGTGATGTTTACTTTTATGTCAGCGCTTTTCATAATTAAAAACTATAGATTTTTAAAATTTAGAGTTAACTCATCTTTTACTTTAGTAACAACACACTCTCGACACATACTTATATTCAGAGTCATCAGCTGTTGAGCTGATTATCACATTTTTGGCCAACTTATAGGGGTTTTGATTCAATTTTACATGACATTCCTAATCAAGTTAAACAATTTTCAAGTCATGATAAGTTTGATTGTTCTCAACTGATAGGACTTGAAAGAGCCAAACATTGGTTCTTAAAATGAGTGGATGAGCTCAAAAAAGTATACAATCAATTAGTAATTATTTTACTTTAAATATTTTTGCTTCTGTGATACCTAAGTGTCTGGTTATTAGGATTTACAGGATTGTAATCACAATTGACTTTATCTTAAATTAAGTTATAGTAAAGTATTTAACTTAAGCCTTAAGTTGTTATATATTTAACTTAAATACCGATACATCTAATCTTTGATTTCCCTCAAGATTTTTACAAGAGTCGAAAGCGCTCTCAATCAATATTTAATTTGAATTGTTAAATGAATTCTTAAAACACAGTGAAAAGTTTGAATTAAGAAATCATTTATTACGGTAATAATAAGTTGTTAGTATTGCATGTGAGCATAATTGGCAACAATATATCCACTGATGAGTAGAGCCATTTTCTCACAGTATTAGTCATCAATTTATGTCTTAAGTCTCTTATAGACTATATTCTGCACCAGTATTTCTGATGCAATACAAGAGTTTAAATTGAAATTGAGTGGAGTTGAAGTGAGAACTAAAAAAATTTCTCAACAAATCAAACTCAATAATGAGTTAAATTATAATTATTATGATTTGCATTAATAAAATTCAATCACAAGATTTACTACTTATAAATCAAAACTTTATTAACAAATTGAAATTGAACACAATTTACATAATTAAGTATTGAAATAAATATCTATACATTTAAACTCAAAAAGATATATAGAGATCAAAACTAGATATTGTTATACTAATCAATACTAATGAACAGATCTGTAAAGAAATAGCTATTTATTTGGAGTTGCTGTCAGTTTCCTTTTTGATGGGTATTTCTTGGGCTTCGGGTGCTTTGAGTTGAGGTAATGGGGCCTCAATTGTAAGCAATCCATCATTACTAAGAAGTGATCTGACACTTTCGACATTGGCTTCATTAGGAAGTGTGTACTGATAACTGTATTCTCTATACTGTTTGCATCCGTCTGTTTCTGACTCACGCTTAGCCTTAACGGTAATGTTTCGGTCCTTAATGGTTACGTTAATGTCTTCGGGTCTGAAGTCAGGTAAAGACAACTCAATCTTATATAAACGCTGCCCGTCTTGAGTGGTCTCAACCGGAACGGGACGAACAAATTGACTCCATGGACTTGAACGCAAATTCAATGGTGAGAAGCGATCGAATTCGCGGAACAACCGATCCATTGATCGTTGCACTTCTGTCAACGGATCCCAAGAGTCACGTCTTGCTGGCCAATAATGTCTGCGACCAGTCACGCATTGTTTGCTAACTAATGGACCACTTCTTGTGCATCGCATTAAAGGCATTAAACGAAATAATTTGTTTGAAGACATCTTTAACTTCTTTATTAGACTTGTATTAACCAAATAATTGCTTAATTTTGAAATGACTTTAAATTTGAATTGACTTTTGTCACAAATATTTAGATTTTTCTTCTCTTATGTATGCTTTGATTGAGTTGTTTCGGCTTTATATACAAAATCTGAGGCAATTTTTAGTAAACATTACGTCATGTGATTAGAGTCTAGAAAATACTCGAAAACTAGAGAATATTGTGTTGTATTTCTAGAACTTTCTCATCAACAATTCATAGTTACAGTCAAACCTATTTATGTTAAAAATCAGTGCTTTTATTATATTAGTTATAATTAACTCATATTTTTTTGTAGAAAATTTTAAACTAATATCTATTTATTATCTCAGCTTTTGTTACTAATGTTTTAGAAGATATGCTTCAAAAAATTTAATTTTCTATTAAATGGGTTAAAAGCCGGCATTCGCAGACATGTCCTTACGTGAAAGTTTTCAAAAACATTTGGAGAATTTACTTAAGTCTGTATTATATTTCTCTGTTTTCAAACTATATAATTCCCTGTTATTTATTGCGCATTCAATTTAAATTAATGTTTACTATTATTTGTCAAACAATTAATGAATATTTTATGCCACTTAATGACAATGATATTAAAGTAATTAATATTAAAAGTTTTTTTCTGTTTTTCTTCAAGATATTTTGATACTGAAAATATGATGGTTATGAATTATGAAAATAGTTTATATTTACATCAAAAATTAATAGATCAAATTACTAATAATTATTACAAGCCTGAATACGGCACTGGTTCTGAGACAGTCATCAATAATAGTGTTGAACACAGCGCCGTATTCAGTATTTTTTATCTGCTGGGGTACAAAATATTTGAAACAAAATTTCAAGTTCATTAAAAACGAAATTGAGTTCAAGTTTAGAGTTACAATGATTTTGACCTAACTCAATAACAAAATCACCTAAATAAATGGTATACATCGTGCTGTTCATATGAGCCCTGTCAATCATTTTTGTGGCCCTCTAGACTTTGGTAAATTAGATTAAAAAAACTATTTCACACAAGTTTCCAAATTTGTAAACTTTATTCAATAATTTTGTATGAAATAAAAGCTCTTAAGAATCCTCTGATAAAATTAGCTTCAGATTCCTATTCCTATTAGTTTAGCTTTTTGTTATTGTGTAGTCCGAAAGCTAATTCAAAACAATGAATTTGGCTCATAAATCAGTTGACGGCTCGACCGCTCATTTTAATAATTATTATATCATTATTTTATACTACAGTCATTATTTGTTGTCCATAGTATTCATATCTCTTCTGTCTCTTAAATCATTTATCTTTAATTTTGACTAATAATGTGTTGAATTGATATGAAACGCTTTTTCTATTGAATAACATTAATTGAATAGTTATGCTTTGAAGTGAGCACTAGATTAATTTCATAAGTATTTCTTATCTCTAATACAGTAATTAAATGGACTTAAACAAAAAGGGGATAAAGTCGCTTACATTGTTTTTTGAAATTTTTATAAATAATAGGGGTTTGAACTTATATTTATATATGAAGTGTTTATTTCCAAACCGCGATAAGTCACAAAATTTTTGAAATTGTGATAAACTCTTATTTCTATGTATTTTTGAGTGAGGAATTCAATGGAAATGTTATTTAGACTCAAAAAGGCTTGAATCCCATAGAAAACTGAACTCAAAGTTTGACTTTAGTGCTAATACGTATTAACGTTTAAAACGTTTTTCTCGATTTTCTCAAAAACACATTGCAAGGAGTTATTACGTTTTGGAAATAAGCACTTCATATGGTTTGAGTTTCAAGATATGCTTCAATGGAGAGAATATGTTTAATTTAGTTTAGAAATAAATGCTAAACGCGAAACGCGATCCCAATAAGTCATGTTTCGCAACTTTAAAGCAGTTTTTCTCTATATAGCGTAGGAGTGCTTTACCCCCTTTTTCTTTAAGTCCATTTAATTACTATTAAATATCAAAGAAGTATATAAATATTGGCCACATTTTGCCCGTTCATACTTCGCCCGCACCCTGTTTTTAATCCCCTCAATAACTAATTCCCAAAAAATTGATCCCATTTTGAAACTTCAAGTAAACCAAAACCAAAGGGAACTGATTTGATATAACATTAACAATTGATTCGCGTTCATAAAACAACACATTGAATTTTTTTAGTGTTGCCTTTATTAGACACTAATTTAGAACTATAAAAATAAGTTTAAGTTAAAGCCTTACCAAAAGTTTGAAATTAGTGTCTTGCAAAGGCACATAAAAATAAATTCAATGTGTTGTGAAATGATGCGCGAAATCAATTCAATTAAGATAAGCTCAAACTAGTTGATCATCAACAGAATCTCTACATTTTAGTACTTTAAATCTTAATTAAATTGTCCAAATGTTCAAACGCTTTCGTTATTCTCAACTTTTTAATTTAAATTAAAATATTTTTTCAAGTTAAAAAACAATAAAACGTTTTTAATAACGTACTCAATTATATCGTTTCAAAAGTTTATTATTAAGAAAATTGTAATTGTTTATCAAAAATCAATTTATAATAAGCTGATAATGATAGTCAAGATTTTCCAAATTATGGAAATCTAAATTAAGATCAAGAATATAATATGTAATTAAAGAACTCGAGAATGTAATTAAAATGTGTATTTCGAGACTTAATTTATAGATTTATTCGTGTTTTCATTCATTCATTATATTTTAGTTGAAATAAGTTTCATTCGGTTTTAGTTTATTTTCGAGTTTGAAAATGAGAATTTTTTTGGAAATTAGTTATTGAAGGGATTAAAAACACGGTGCGGGCGAAACGTGCGCGGGCGAAACATGGTGCTCCCTTTCAAACTTAGCAATCAATTAAAACCAAAAAAACTTATTTCAACTTAAATACATGAAATGAATATAAAAAACAGATATAAAATAACATAAATTTTAATTGAATGAAGAATAAGTTGAAATTAGTTGATTTTCGGGCTTAAAACACACCTTTTTGCAATTTTTTCTGTACAGAGTTGTTTTTAGGTTTAGCTAAACTTGTTTATGGCTTGAAATCATACTTAAAAACCTATGATGAACTAACTTAAGCTTATTATTCATTGAATTGAGATTCATGTAAGCCTTATGGTCGAACTCATCTCTCTGAGAGTTGACTCAAACGTTTCTTTGAGCTCAATTTAGAACAATATTCTCCGAAACTTTTACTTTCACCTCGAAATGAGTTTATGATAATTGATATTCAACTGAAATGGTTTGAATTGAGAGTGTATTTGAATTATTGAGAGAAATTGTTTAGAACGATGAAGAAATATCTAGAAATAAAGATTAAAATGTGTGAGATATTTATCACTAGTTAAAGCATTGATTCTTATGATTGATTCGATTGATCATTAAAGATAAATTACTACTGCATTCATACTAATCACTAATTATATTGAGTAGTAGTAATGAGTTGTCAAATCCTTATGAATTCGCATCATTTCCGAAATTATAAATATTATACATGTTTTTATTCCTCAAGCTATACATACATGTACTTCGAAAGATGTATGCATTGAATATTTTTTTTTGTCGCGCATAAACTCTAGATCTTCTATCATCAGACAGTAAACTCGAAAAACTATTTGATATCGTGCGACACTTTTAATATTACGTAAAACTCATGCACGTGAGAGTAACTTATTTTATATTATGTCAAACTTATAAAGTCATTCAGAATCAGTGGTCACAATCACTCACATCATCTCTTATAATACCTGAGATAGAAAAGTAAAAAGTTCTAAAACTTCTTTCCCGAACTCTTTGGAAATTTACGATTTGAGCTCAAGTTTTCCTTCAACAATTCAATCAAATATTTATTGATATGATTTCACTAAATGTATTCATAAGTTTAAGAAATCATAGGAATAATCTCTAAAATCTTTCTGTAATCTATTGATTAGGATTTATTTTCATCCGAAATCGGGAACGAATTTGTATTTCAAGAGCCATCGAATGATGAAATACAGATATCGACATATATGCCGACAGCTGATATTCAGCCTTTGACTGCTGTTTCAACCGACTATTTGTCTCATAATAATGTTCAGACTAATGAATTGGTCTCTCAAGAAATATCTCAGGTTTTGAACGAATCGAATCAAATATTATTGCCTCCGATTTCAACTTTATCATCGAATAATGACGAAGTAAGTCATGAAGACAACGAGGAAGCATTCGATGACTCGACGTAAGTATTGCTTTTTAAGATTAACTCAAATGAGTTTGCAGTTTAAAATGAATTCTGAGAGTAGACATACGAAGATCTTTTAAATGTTTTCCACTGATTAATAATTGAGAATCTAATTCTTCAATTTATTTTCAAGTATAAGTAATTGTGCTTAACTAATGCTTTGCTATAAAACTTTGGAGAGTGAGTGCTTTCTTTCATTATGTCCATCGCGTATAATAACTTTGATTCTCTTTTTTAAAACTAAAAGTTTGACTCAATTTCTATAACGCATTGAGAACATTGTTAATATGCAGAACAATTCTTGAAGCATTTTCTTTAGAATGGGAGAGTGCTGTCGTTTTTCGTAAACTTTTACGTTTACTTTAAAGAAAAACAGCTTAAGAAAAATATTTTGCTCATTGAAATTGATATAAATTTAGCTCAAATATTGATATTTAAGGTATTAATATCTAGAGGCTCTCAATACATTTTGGCCAATCAAACCTATACATTGCTAAAGCAAATTATAAATATTAATTGAGCAAAGTTTTCATCAAAGGTTGAAGTTTACTCTATTCTTCAATTTAAATGATAAACTGAATCAATTGATTTAAGAACTCCGGAAAATTTATAATTCACTCTAATCATTAGCTTTGATTAGATTAGATTTAAGATTATGTGCCGTTCCGTCATCTTTTCATTATTTGAATTTACAATAACTGTATCTCTAGTTATGATTTTTCTTATAGAATTGTTTTGGTAAGAGTTTTAAATAACTTAAAGTTGACATTTTGGGGTTTTACAAAACTCTTATAAATTGATCTTTAAAACCATTAACTTTTGAGGATTTGACTCATTTTGAGAGGATTGATAAAAAACATGTTGTGTTTCGTTTCATTTCTGATAATGTTTTACTGACTTTATTTGTATTTTTTTTAAGAAAGAAGAAAGTGTTTAGTACTTCTTGTATTGGTTTTGATTTTTTAGAAACTTTCAATTTATTAATTTTACGTTGAAAAATAAAATAAAATTGAAAATAAAGTTATTGAAAGTAAATTTTCTCCAAAAAGATTTTTATTCATTTTGTACAGACGCCTCATATTAGTGTACTTTTTGATCGATTGGTATTTTGATATGAAATTTTAGTTCATATTCAAGTTATATGACACAAATAACAGTAAAAACACCTTTTTTAAAGTTTAGATCTCCAGAGATACGAACACTCAGTCTGTGAGCTCAGTCTATAATTAGGCGATCATTCTGACCACTTGTCCAAATTGATAAAAGCTTATGACTCTTAACTTGAATACATATTACATCTACACAATCAACACAATAATAATTCAGTACCCATTGATCTAAGATTGATCTTGATAAAAGAGGAAATTTTATTTGATATGAAGTAGAAATAAAAGTATTTATGTTTTTATTTCGTTTATTAAGGGACTCTCAATACTAATAGGAAGCCTATTGTGCTGTTCCTGAGCCGGTATGCATTACAAGTAATAAGTTGTTGAGCTTTGAACAGTATTAAGAAAACTTTGATTTGAAATATGAATGTATGTTAAGATAAAGACATATAATCATATCTAATTTCTTATTTAAAAAGTGATTATGCAAAGGTTGCTTTTTGCTAATTGATATCTTTGTAATATAGAAAAAAATGCAGAAATCAATTATATAATAATATCAAATATCATAAAACAAGATCTGCTTAAAAGCACAATGTATTCCTTTAATTGAACTTTAGTATGTTTTGACTGCTGCACAAAACTTCGTATCAATTTTGATCATATTGTATAACAATAATAATATTTGAATTAAATTTCGACTCAGATTCTTAGCTGAGGGACTATATTGAGTCCGCTTCTTCACCTATAATCAATTTGATCATTGTTTAGGAACTTTTTCTCAATCTTTTTTCTAATATTGTTTGGAAACATTGAAAATATTGTTTCTATTCATCGATATTTAGAACTTCTATAACTCAGTTTATTGATTAAATAAATTTCTCGAATCTTCTTGAAAGGTTCGAGTATTGCTCAACTTCATGATAAATTTATCCTTTTATTCAAGTTTCAGGATTAAAGTATTTGTGGACAAATTATAGAAACAACAATATCTGAGAGAAGGTTAAGCAAACAATTTTTTCCATTTTAAGAGTTAATCTCCAATAGTTTAACATCAAATGCCATATACAGTATATGAAGTTTTTCTACATGTTAAAGATTATTGCAATAATCATCTAATCATTTGATTGATTTCTTATCATTCAGATTCTAATAAGGTTTGAACAAAAAAACAAGACCATCGCTTCTCTTTAATACTATTTAAACGATAAAAACTCATGCAAGTTATCATGACATAAGATATATTCATTATAAATAAGACTTAAGACATTTAGTTTACTTCGAGTAACCATAAGTAGAATCCATTTACAAGACTACACATGCAATTCGATATTTCTTAGGCTTTGGTGACAATGTTTGATTATTTGTGGTCAGCAATGGAAAAAGATAACGCAAACTCTAAATTAAAACTATTTATTTGACTTTTACGATTAGTGTAATGTTTGCTAACAGTTTGATATGACGTACTGTATGACGACTAAGTTGTGCATCAATGATATTGTCAATTACCTTTACTTTTGTTCAAAATAGAAGAATTAGATAAAAATAAGTTGTTAATAAGTCAGATCAAAGTATTGCTCTAATTGTTTTATTTAAACACTTCATAAATAAAGTAAAGCATTTTCAACTCAACCAATTTCTTAAAGTCAAAGGTTTTAGGCACTGAATTCTTTTTTCATCCATTAGCTTCATCTTAATTCTTAAGCATTTTGTCTAAAAATTACTATAAGATTACTCAAAACTCAATTAGTTTTACATTTTAAGTTAAGATTTAATTAGAAATTTTATTTTGAATAAACTAAATGTAGTAATATTTGGAATACTATACAATTTAGGTGTTATTGATGAAAGTTCCTTTTTCATTTGCAGCATCAAATATTTTGCTCTTTTAGATGCATATTTTGAATAAAAGAATAAATGCATTTATATAACATTCTCAATTTTGTGAGGTTAAGCAGTTCCCATAGATATTCATAATTAAATACGTGGTATTGAAAATGCATTCAAACAAATTAATTTTGATTTTTTCATTATCTCTCAATACCTAATTGTTAAGAATAATAGACAAACACAGACACTAACAAAAATACTCAACCCAATGAAAAACAAGTGTTGTTTCTATCCATTTTCATCCAATAATTTTACCTTAAATTTGAATTCGACTCAAGATTTTAAAATTCATATCTTTGATGCTTATAATTCTGAAGAAACTGAAACGAAACATCTCGAAAAAGTTTTGATTATTTAGAGAATGGAATTCGATACCCATTCTTGTGAAGAAAATTGAGATAATTTGTTTGTAAAAAATTGTAGAAGCTCTTGAAGAAAGCTCATGAACATTAAGCCTAAAAGAGAAAGTAATGACTCAATTATTTAAGTATTAGATGCAGAGTAATGGATAAAATGATAAAAAGTCTTAATACACCAATCAAATATCGTTGTGGACAATCAATAACAAGACTTCTTTGTATAGCCAAAAAATCAGACATTTTATTGTCATTCAACTCAAAATCCACTTTTATTTGTCAATTGTATTATATGGAAAAGTACAGTATTCAAAGTTTAAGATTATTCATAACAAGAATTAAACTTAGAATACATATGAATGAATTCGTGCAAAAATGCGTTTCAAATCTATTTTATTTTGAGATATTTGATCAATTTTTCAATTACTTAAAAACTCAATTAGTAATAATTTGTAATTACTATCAGTTTTAAAATCTATTAAATCCATTATAATGAGAGAAAAATTTATTCTCTTATCTTTTGGTTTTCCGATTTTTCAAATATTACTCATTAAACTCTAACTAATAATTAGAAGTGGATTCGAGGGCCGCGAGAGTTTCATCAATTGGTAAATTTAGTGAAAATTTTCAAGTATGAGAAGCTATTTTGACACATATTACTGTACTCATCAAAAATGATACAAATGAAGTATTGTCAGGAATATTCTTGTGGGAACTTCAAGAATATTTCAATTTGGAAAACAAATAATATGGTCCCAAACATGAAAAAAATAAAAATAATTTATAGAACATTTATTGAGTATTAATTTTAAGCATTGAATAATTATTAGAAAGATTAGTGTTGAACTTTTAATTTTAGAATTTGGAGTGAAAATTTGTACAAATAAACTCTTCTAATAATATTAGCTATACTTTATGCTTATTAATTAAAAGAATTAGAAATATATTTATGATGAAGCGATGAGTAGACTTATGATTTGAACTTATTTATAGTTGATGTATGCATGAAAGATCATATTTTGTTAGTAGACAGGTATAGCTTTATAGATAGTAAACAGGTGGTATACTTTTTATATTATTCATTGTCAAAACAGATTATGATGATTTGGAATTCCTTTTACTTATCTTAGACATGGTCTTAGAAAGGCTACACTACGTATTGCACGTTCACATAATGTTCGTTCTTAGAACGCCCTCATTTAATCCCCTCAATAACTAATTCCCAAAATAATTATCCAATTTTCAAACTCAGAAATGAACTGAAACCAAAGGAAACTTATTTCATTTTCATATAACATAAATAATTGAATGAAACGAAGAATAAGCTCAAATTAGTTCATCAACAACAGAGTCTCTACATTTTAGGACTTAAAATCTTGATTAAAACTCCTCAATGTTGGAACGATTTCTTTGGCTTAAAATATTAATTCAGTTAAAAGACAATAAAACGTCTTTAATAACAATACTCAATTGATTAAACACAACCTAACATTACTTTTGTTTAGCTTTGATATTCAATCTATAATGTAAAGTCTTAAAATGAGAAAAATAGTCTCAATTTATAAATTTATTATATGTTTTTTTTATTCATTTGATATAATTTTATATAAATTGATTGAAACAAGTTTTAGTTTATTTCTGAGTTTGAAAATAGGATTTTTGGGAACAAGTTTTTTAGGGGATTGAAAACAGGGTGCGGGCGTTTCGAGAACGGGCATTATGTGAACGGGCAAATCGTGGTGCTCCCCTTAAAATGATTAATATATACAATCTCATTGATTAGCGCATTATTTTGATTAATCTGATTGGCTTGCATTTGAATGCCTTGTTTTCTCGCCCACATTACCTCTACTCACTTAAGAATTTGAAAGATAAGATGTTAACAAAAGGTGACTCACAACTCCATACAAAGTGTCCAAATCTCCGGCCCGACCCGCGAAACCCCTGACTTTTTCTAGTCTCGCCCGATCGAACCCTGTGTACACCTCTATATTGAACTGAATGAAAAGAAATTTGTAGAAATCCAGAAAAATAAACTCAATTATGTTAAATAATGTTCTCGACTCTTCACTAATATGTTCTCAATCGACATGACAGAGTACGTCATTTTTATTGTACTGGAAAATGGTCTCATAATAGGAGAAGTCGATAACTAAATAATCTAAGAATTTAGAAGTAATGACTTTAGATATGTTTATTATTAGAGAACGCATTAATCTTTTCTCAGATTACTCTATTTGATATGAGTTACTTTCGATTCATCAAAATTGCATTAACTCTTGTACTGTCCAATAAAAAAAATACAGCTCTATGTACAGAACGCCTACAGAATATTCTTATTCATCTATCACTAGATATATGACCAATAAAACAACCAATTTTGATGTTAATGAAAAAATGTTGTAAATCAAATGTTCTCATATTTGTTTGTTAAATATGTATTTCTTATTGAATATTATTTGAAGTAATGTGAACTGAAGAAAGATATTATTTGAAGAAAAAAAGATCAAAGATCATACTACACAATAGATCACTGATGCAATAGATCATAAACAAAGATCATAAACAAAGATCATAAACAAAAACCTATTCAAAGAAAGATTAGATAATAATTTCTTTTGAACAAAAAAACTGAAGGAATTGTGTTTCGTTTTAGTCACTCAGCGGTAAACATGTTAAGCGAACAAATTGAGTGCTCAGAAAGCGGTGCAAATCTGAATGAAATCCGAAAACACAATCACAGCGAGATTGAGAAAAGAAGACGCGAGAAAATGAATTTACATATTAAAGAATTGGCGAATTTAGTGCCGATGTGTAATGCTATGCCTTCATCAAGAAAGTTGGACAAATTGACTGTACTTCGTATGACTGTTCAACACATTAAGTCTATTAAGAATTCAACAGCTCTTTCAGATTCTGTTAATCAAACTCCAAGTTTTATTTCCGATGAAATTATTGATAAAACATTATTACAGGTAAGAAAAAGTATTACATTTAAGGATACTGAGGTGTAAATTACTGTAATTTACACGTGTAATTTACGCGTAAATTAGCAACCTTAATTACAATATTTTAATATATGAAGAAATTTTTATACAACAGATAACTGAAGGATTCTTATTCGTTGTGAGCTGTGATCGGGGAAAAATTCTCTATGTCTCGGATTCAGTTAAACAGACATTAAATTATTCACAAGTAAATCATTTTTCACTTACTTAAGTATTATTACTTCAAATATATTGCAATATCGTTTAACTCATGAGATTATACATCAATCAAATGACAAAATTTTATTGCTTTTCTAATATTAGGATTGAAAACTTGATTAATACTCTTGTTTATCCACTTGATTAGTATCCAAATAAGTTAGAGAATAATGTTTTTGATAATTCACTTTTTTCGGCAAATTATAGCGAGACTTATTAGGCATGAGTTGGTTTGATGTTTTACACCAAAAAGACATCCCAAAAGTGAAAGAACAACTTTCCTTGTGGGACATCGGGCCCAAAGAAAAACTAGTTGACGCTAAGAGTAAGTTTCTCTCTATTTAATGAATTCAATAACAGCCGCTTTTTCATCCATTCGATCGTCAAATGATTTTAATTGATATTTATTGTGAGAGGTATTGTTACTCAATGTGTGATAACAATGATCAATGAGTTATCTAAATATTCTGATCGCATATCATATCATATCAAATCATGTTTTCTAATGAAAAATATTCTTATGGATAAAGTTACGGTTCGTTACTTTATTGAACGTTAAATTTGTGTGCAATTAAAAAGTATTTGAATAACACTTGAACTTTTTTTCGAAAGCATTATTACCATTAGATGCTGACATGACACCGACCACATCCACCAGAATTCAGGCGTGTCCGGGAGCCCGGCGTTCGTTTTTTTGTAGAATGAAATACAAGTCGTATTTAAGCAAAAATGATGGCAATTCTATCAAAGGATTCAAACAAACGAAACGCAGACGAATTCATATTATGAATGAGAAGTATTGCGATTTGTATTGCATGGGATATCTCAAGTCGTGGACACATCTTAAACATGATAACGAAGAGCTCTTATGCGAGAATCGAGACAATAGTAATACGGGATGTTTAGTGGCGATGGCAAGAGTTATGCCACACATTTCAATACTCAATCGAGAATGTGTTCCAAATCATAATTTTCCGATTAAACCAATCGAATACACTTCAAGACACGCAATGGACGGAATGTTCTTATTTGTTGATCAAAGGTATAGTCACTTCACAAAATCAATGTTTTCACTAACTTTTAATTATTGAGAATTATTTTTTACCTTAGAGTAACTCTAATATTGGGTTATTTACCTCAAGAACTGCTGGGCACCTCTTTTTATAATTACTGTCATCACGACGATATCAAGACATTAGCAGAGAGTCATCGAAGAGGTCAGAAAGTGCTCGATATTATTGCAATATTCATTAATTTGATTGCAAACATTTTTTGGATTTATTAAAAAAATTTTTGTGATAATTGCTTTGTTATTAAATGCATTTTTAATTATGTTTGATGAAAATATTTTATAAATTAAGTTTTTCATTGGTTATAATACTGAGTAAGTCTTGTTATTTAATCAAAATAGCATTACAACAGAATGAGAAGAAGACATCGTTTCCGTATCGTTTTAAGACAAAGTTCGGAACCTATATATATTTGCAGACCATTTGGAAAACATTTAAGAATCCGTGGACTCGAGAGTTTGAATACATGGTAGCTATCAATGAAAACGTAGAAACACCTGATTTTGATTCAATCAAAAACAATAATAACTGCATCTCTAATATCAATAACGATAATAATAATACTGAAAACAACAATACAATTATCGATAACAATAATGTTATGAATAATGAAATTGAAAACAAGAATAACAACAAAAATAACAACCAATATGAAAATCAGTCTATGTGTTCGTCCCACTCGTCTGATGACATGCTTCAGTCTTCATCTTCTGGTGAATCCCATAAATCTCCCCTTTCATCTGATAGTAACATATCTTCATTCCTTTCGTCTTCTTCTTCAATAATGAAACGATTCATAAGTAATAAAATAAAACACTCAAAGATTGGTCAACAAATTGCTGAAGATATACTGGAAGCTCAACGAAGAGCTGATGACTTCTCGTCTTCATCTTCCCAATGCTCTAATAGTCCGCCTTCAAGTTTAGACACTGGAAACGGCTCTATGAGTGGTTCTGTTAGCAGTTCTTCATTAGAAAAGATACCGCAAATGACGTATGGCATGAAAAGTTCGTCAAATAGCGTGATCTGTTCTTTGATGTCATCTGATTCGGGCATTCAAAATACAAATTATGATACATTATCTTTGCTTTCACTCCGAGATGTATCTGATTCGTCGCTCACAGATATCTCATCACTAGAACCGTTAACATTAAATAATATGAGATATAATAATGTGAATATAGATAATAATTTAGTGAACCATCAAATGAATAACAATGTTATACTGAATGAGAGCGCCCAACAAAATGATATCAATGAAGAGAGCGATGAGGCGGCGATGGCTCTCATCATGTCCATACTTGAAGCTGACGCCGGTTTGGGCGGACCCGTTGACTTCAGTGGTATGCCGTGGCCTTTATATTAGATATAAGCCCGATATACAATTCTAAATCAATTTAAATCATTTAATAAAGTGTAATATTATGGATATGTCTATTAGAGCTCTGTCATCATACATGTTATGCTTATGTCTAATTTGGTTGTTATCATAACATTGAAAAGTTTTAATATTCAGACAATAGCCAACTTTCAGTACATTTCCAATTGTTTCAAAAATGCAATGACAACTTCCGTGAAAATTTGTCAAAAATGTGTTTTACTTAAAATTGAGTTTTGGATTTTCAATTTGTTTTCCATAGTGTTGATGTTACCCTTCGAGTCAAATTGTAATTTTTTCTCACATTATTCTTTATTTTAAGTAAAATAACATATTTTTCAAGATAATAAAATAAAATGTTTTATTTTCATGTTATTTCTGAAATAATTCTCAATTTATTCTATGGGAATGGTATTGAAACTCAAAGTATAAGATATGGTGAGAAATTTTTCGACAAATATCTTCATCTAATTTCTCACATTAAATTTTTGAGAATTTGAAAATTTTAGAGTTAATTGTTATTCCCACAGGTCAAACAGATCAAACTAATTGACATTTGGCAAAATTTGTGTCCTGACAGTCTATGAAAGTAGAATCGAAAGATTTTTATCCTAAAGTTTTAGAGAATTCTGTCCTAGAAATAGTAATTTTAGTGTTTTTAAGCTTAAAATTAATAAAAACAAACTTTTTCTAATGCTCAAAACCTTCAAATATTGATTAAGTTATAATTTATTACAATAAGTAGTTTATAATATAATGTAAGTTAAAGTAAAGAGTAAATTAACTTTTCTAAATACAATTCTTATTGATTTTGAAAATTATTGGTTTATTAATAAATAACTGATTATTTTGAAATGACATTTAACAGTATGGGTCCCCCAAATACGTTCTTATCAAAATGAAAGACTTTATAAACTGTTTTACTAATAAAAACACATGCATTTATGACTCAAGAGAATATTTGCTGAAAAAGAAAAAATTCATAAAAATTCATAAAGTTGGAGTAAAATGAAACTTAGTATCGAAAATGCTATTTAAGAGGATATTTAGCGAAATTGTGGCGCAACGTATTATATTTGATCGATAATATTGTCAATGACTACAGTACTGATGAACAACAATTTTAACTCTCATTATAAAAAATTCTTCGTAACTTTCAAAGTATTCTACTTTTGACTCAATTTTAAACCACTTAATTTTGCTAATAATGTTAATGGCAATAATTATCTCTCATGAATATGATTTTCTGAGGTAAGGTTTCTTACATTTTCTAATTTCTAAGTCTGAAAAATCTAGATTTATGAAAAGGTTTGAGTTATTATTTAAAATAAACTAAATAAAGAATATGATTATGATTTTTTCAATTAATTTTATACAATAAACTCATTCTCAATATTAAATTATGAAAGTTGTGATTCAACTGATTTTTAAATGTTCAAACTCTTTATCTGAGATGTTATTTAATTAAGAAGTAAAATTAGGACAAATATAGCATCAAAAATAAAATCCTATTTCGTAATGTTGAGTACAATATTTATTATTTCATAAGTATTTTCACCGATAACTCTTTGATTGATCAAATAGTTTATTGATTTTCATTGATATAATAGAAGAATTATTGATAAAATGCTAAAAATGAAGATCATTATAATTTAATGTGCGTCTTAAAAGTTATCATTATAAGAACTGTCAAACTTTTCATTGATTTGATAAATTATAATATGGAAGTTTTTTTCTTTACGTCAAACTAACTTTTAACTTACTCTAAAAATTGACAAAACTTTATTTATAAGAACTAATTTTCACACAAAACGATAATAAGTGAATCAATGTTTGATAATTAGTATTTCTTACTTTTTCGTGATCACAGCGTAAAACTTTCACAAATTAAAGATGATTTTTGATTGTGAACTAGTTTTTGGTGGCTATATTGCACACCTCTTTCAAACAATTTTTGAGTTCAAATGTCTACTATTGTTTTGGTGTCAGTACTTTTCTTGCTGTTGGAAATCTTCAAATCTAGTCTAATCTAATTAGCGTTTATCTATAATTTCCTATTTTTAAATACAATTTTAGGAAAAATTTATCACAAAAGCTATACCTATGAATAAATTTTTCCTAAAATTGTATTTAAAAATAGGAAATTATAGATAAATGCTAATTAGATTAGACTAGATTTGAAGATTTCCAACAGCAAGAAAAGTACTGACACCAAAACAATAATTTCGATTATCAAAAATTATGAAAGTTTTATAAGGATAAGTATATTTATTATTATTTTATTTTGATATCTTTAAGAGAAATTTTTTTCTAGCGATACGAAAATTAAATCTATAACTTATGTGTATTTGTTGGACTCTCATATCAAAACTTTGATTCTAATAACAAAACTTTCTGTTCAAAATTTAATGATTCAAACATAAGTCGTCAAATCATAATAATAAAAAAAGTCTATTTTGGGACCTTTTATTTCTCTCTTAATTTTGAGAAATGTTTTCCTTGCCCTTCCGTTTTCAATATATTGTTGATGTATTGACCCTCATCTCGATTGGTAAAGTGTTTTGAGGGATAACAAGTCTTTGGGAGTCCTGTGTCTTAGTGTCGATCGGATGTCTTTTAAGCTGTGGGTCAATATGAATGTGTGGAGAAGCCCTACATTTGCAGTTTATTAAAGAGGAGCTGACCGACTAGTGCACGAAAGTTTTCTAAGTTGGACAGCAGTGGGTCCACAGGTCGCACCTGTCATAGATATTCAGGTGCAGCTAAATTGACTTGAGATAAGACACTCTAATAAATTATTACTAATAATAATGCATTCAGAATCTGAAATAATTTAACAAATACTTTACAGGCAAGAAAAAACATGTTTTATAGTGAAATTCTGTTGTGCAATAATTGTCACTCTTCTCACTCCTTCCTTATAAAGAGACCAATTTATAATAGTTTTAGAATAAGAACAATAAAAATGTGGTACCATTCAGATAGAATATATATTTGTATATATTGTGTGATTATTAATAGCTTATATTAATTCGTAATCAAACACAACTTTGATTTTGTTTCACATTTCCTGAAGGAAATTAGTATTTCAATTGAATTTATAATATACAGTATTTGCCATACTTGCCATACTCATAAAATTCATTATACTTATAAATTGTGTTAATATGTTAGTAAATTAAGGTTACATTTATAATTTATTTCTATTCTGAATGAGTTATGCATCCTGATTAATTTTGCGTGTATTAAACAATATTACATTCACAGCCAAGACTTTTTCGGTATTCCATTAAATTCTTAAAATGTAGAAATAATTGGTAAACTCAAACTTCAACGAATATTGACTCATATCTTCGCTTTTAAAAATCTGAATTTCCAATATTTTTCAGAATTCTCCTAAAATTCAGATTTTCAAAGAAATTTTTCTAGCAAAAGTCACGTCTTTTTGAGTTAATTTTTTGTAACTCTGACTATTTTGTAACTCATTTTTAGTTTTGAGAAAATAGTTTTAAAAAATTACTTAATAAACTAATGTTATTGAAAAATTTAGTTGTTTTGTTTTGTTCTTAAGAGTAGGCCATATGTGCTTTTAAATCCTCATAAAATACCCACATTATTACACTCCATTTTTTACTTTCTTCGATATTTTAAGATATATACTTTCTTGCATTACAAATTTATTGGTAGTAGAGATTATCAAATTATACTCATTGAGAAAGTTTCGAAAAGACCTTAAATAACAATCAGTTCAATCAACTGATAAGACATAAAAACATTAAAACTCATTAAAAAGCATGCTTTCATAAACCCATTCATAATAAACATCTATTTCTTTGTCCAAAGAAAAACAATGAATACTATCAAAACCTATAAGTAATTTTTGGAAGTTTTCAGAGCTCGTAATAGATAAATATAATCAATTTTATCATGAGTTTTTCGTAGTAGAGACAGGTTATTCAAAAAACGCGTATTACACCAAAGTATATATTTTAAGATCGGAGAAAGTAAAAAATGAAGTGTACTTATTATATACTTTGTGAGTTTGTGCTTCAACTTTTCTACAAAAATCTTAGAAAATTTGCATTAAGAATCTAAGTACAAGTTTTCTAAGATTTTAGTAGAAAAGTTAAAGTACAAGTATATAATAAGTAATAATGTGAGTATTTAATGGGGATTTGACAGCACATATTCTGAATGTTTTTGATTTGAAAATTTGAAGGTGTTACATTTTTTCCACAAAGCTAAAAATCATGTTCCATATAATTTTTCCAGAAAAAGTCAAGGCTCTGATAATATTAAAAAAGTATGAAAGATATGCAAACATTCGTGATTTGAACTTTAAGTTGATTCGATGAACATAAGGTATTGTATGGCAATCGGAAACTTATATTTTATTCATAATGAATTTTGGGCGAAAGCAACACACAAAAGACCTTCATTTTATTAGCTCTTTTATCAAAAATATTCATAACTTTGCATGACTTTTTCTAATTGTCCTCTTTTCCAAAAAAAACTACGTTTATATATTAGCCTAAAAAGTAGAATAACTTATTTTAGATATAAATGATTTGAGGTTTTGAACTCAAGTCACAAAAATTCATTGTATTTCAAAGTCTTAACTAATGATAACGACTGGAAAAACTTATTATTAAGAGTCAGAACTTTTCTAAATGATAATCAATACTGTAATATAAATGTATTAGAACTATCATCAATTAGAAATAATTATTACGTTTGTTCATCTCTAAGAAATTTTCATTGATTAACCTAAGATTAAAATGAAAGTTTTGACTTTTATTTAAATTTTTCTTCAACTTTCTTATTTGATAAGAGTTAGAAATCTAATAAAAATTTGTGACTTTGACCTTCGTTATGGCTCTAAACAGAGAAAAATTAGGAACCGAAGATATATTCTCTAGTATTTTTAGACAATAGACAAATACAATATAAATTATATTAAATGAAAACTAATGAATTTTTATTGATTGTAAATGCAATGTTAGAATTGTATTACAACATAATTTAGTTGTTATAATAAAATGTAATTAAACGAAGAATTTCTATATCTTTCAATTCGAGCCAACAAAAAAATGATAACTCAAACATCAATTGAACCATAATATTATGAGAGTCAGACCAACTTTCACTAAAATATGGTTTTTCATGAAAAATATCATTTAAGTAAATCATAAGACTAACAGATGCTCTCCTATCCTATCGAGATCTAATCCAGTTTCAATACTTTAATTTATTTTGAAAATAAATCTATTATAATTTGCATTTACTATCGATTCGAATTTCGAAAGTTTTTTTACAATAGCTCTAAAAGAAAAAGGATATTCTTGAATGAATCATGTCTATAATTAGCAAATAATAATTTAATAAACTTAATTCAAATTTTTCAATAGTTGAAAAATAATTTTTGCCAATTGAGTAAAAATGCAACATAAATATTAAATTGATCTGAAATATGAAAACTTATATATAATACTGGTATCAGAATAGTTAATAGTTAGTAGTTAATAGTTAATAGTAAATAGTTCACTTCCATTTGACAAAGAAAATATCATTATTTCAAACAATTAGATTGCTTAGAGTCAGTGCCGTACCCAAGATAGGGCCAAAGGGGCACGTGCCCCCCAGACATTTATGTGTAGATCTGTAGACATGAGCAGAAATTCTTTTTATGAATGTCTTTATATATTTGGTAAATGAAGGAAGGGTGGCAGCGCTCACGCTTTTATAGGACACCACTCCCCCATTAGTGTATGTACATGTCAACTACGCCTTAATACTCAATGTGCCCCCAGACTAAAAATCCTGGTACGGCACTGTTTAGAGTTATGGACAAATTTTTTACTATAATTCATCAATAGATTAGTTATTTGTTTTGGAAAAATTTGTATAATATTAATGGATTTGAACCTCTCATCAAACGATATTACTCTTACTCCTGACGAATAAATTGTAGCACTAAGAGCTTCGAACAAAAATAAACTATTTGTTGTAAAGTATTGATAACATAATGTAGTATAAAAAGTCTTTTTGAAATATAGAGTTCTTTTTGTGTAACTGATATATGTATCAAACATACATTAGTACAGTTTTTTGCTATCATTAATGTCTAAATTAGTAGAAATGACAAATTTTCACAAATGTATTTCAGGCCTAATGATCTGTGAATATTATTATTATTATATTGAGCATTTGTTTTAGTTTTTAATGAAGAGCTCAAAATTTGAGCAAAGCTTAAGATAAAGTTAGTCATTAACTCATAAATTACTTGTATTTTAGATTCATTGAGAGAAGTTTGAATGTGAACTTTCAATGATTTAGTATAACTTTATCTAAAATTTGAATTAATCATATATTTTGAAGATTTCTCTAAATAATGACCGAAAGCAAAACCACTGATGATTCGTATTCGGCAAAAAGTAGACCCAATTCATCACGTTTTCCGCCGATTACTTCCCCTCCAAAGAGTGCCACATCAAGAGACAAACGCATCCCATTATATACAAGAAGTACATCACTCGATGTTCTCCACAAAAGTAATCAAAGGCCAAAGTCTTCCACTGGTTATAAAGTAATTCACGATGAATTAATATCTTTAAAACAAGTTAGCAAATCGTTTCCCTGCATATCGTTGAGTGAAAGTTCAGCAAAAATTGAAAGTAAAACACATTGAAACAGCGCGTTTTTGACGTATCAAAATAAGGGAAGGGCTCATAATAAATATTTATTTCAAACAAAGCATGAAATTTTGATTTTTGTTATATTTGAGTAGAAAGATAGCTATAAAGTTTAAATTTAGAGTTAAGTGTTTAAGTGTAATTTCGGTGATGTCCCACTTTGTCGATTCGATTCCTAAAATGTCGAAAAAGGAAATTTTTTGTATCCCAATTATCTCATGATTTTATTGCATTAAATAAATTTCTAAAATTTTATCTTACAATTCCAATACACCTTAAAAGTATAAATTAAAAAAAAAGATTATTTATATGATAAAATTTTAAAATGATGGCAGTTTAAGAAATTCAATTTTTCGACTTTTTGGGAATAGATGAAAATGGAATTGACAAAGTGGGGCATAACCGTAATTTGAGATGTTTGTTGCTTCACTTCAATACTCAATATTTTGCTACTTGAAAAAAATTTCTTGTGAGCCCTTTCTTTATTGAGATACTCCAAAATCGTAGTTTTTAAATGTAAAGATTGATATGCTTTTTAGAATATACCAATCAAAAAACATACTACTTCTAGATTTTTATAATTACGAGCGGAGCCAGCTATGGGTTTAGGGGCTAAAGGTTTCTATACAATTAAGTTTCATGTGTTAAATTGAGAACAATTGAAAGTCTTGTCCCATCAGACATGTTCAGCTCCCTAATTAGCTCAGCTCAATGGTTTACCCCTTTTTATTAGCCCCACCAGACATGTGGCTCAGCCCAGACCTTCATTTCAGTATTGATTAGAATAGATAGAGAAACAAAAATTTTGATTACTTAAATGCTTTTAACAAATTAAGAAGCCTTCAATGTTATTCATATCTATTATTAAGTTATTTCATATACAATTTGTACGAATTTCTAGAACTTTTTCTTTATTCTTATAGTACAGTACCTCAAGTAATTAGTATTTTCTAGCTGTCAGATTCACAAAAAAGCATAAAAGCAAATTTTTAATCATATCATATACCCAATCAATAATACATTAGCTTTAAAATATATATAGCACTAGATTTTAGACATCAAAATAAATAAAGGAATAAAATTCAAGACTTAGGCGAGTCTCGAGGTTGCCTTCGATCGAGACTCGAGAACCCATACCCACCTCTAAAAACAATGAGTTTCCAAATTAACCAGAAGACATACTTGAAAAGAGTTAGGGATATTCTAAATTGCAATTCAATACCATTAAAATTGGTCTTATTTCAGATGATATTCAATAATAAATTTTATCTTATCTGTAAAATATAGATAATTTTGACTATAACGAAGAGTATATAAACCCGAAAGTATGGTTCCCAGAGAATGGAATCGAAAGGAAATGCAATCAATTAATTAAATTACAAAATAAGGCAAGAATTCAAATAAACGATACCTCATATGATTTTTTAAATTTCTTATTTGTTATCATTATAATAGATGACAGAAATACGTCCTTTGAGTCCATTTGACGATTTCATTGACTGCATCGATAGTAATGAAGAGAATCAGAGATTAAGAAAAGAAAATGAAACTCTTAAACGAAATTTCATTAAAATGAGTGATATTATTAGCAAACATAGTAAGCAAATGTCGCGCAAAGACAATATTATTTTAAAACTGCAGAAAAAGTATTCGACGAAAGATTCTTTGTCTCGAAAGAAAGAGTCGTCAAACGATAGCTTCAATTCAAAATCCCAACTGAACTGTCCAAACAATGATCGGTTGACTGACAAAAGCGATTCAAATAATAATAATACACTCCATGAATGTCTTTCAGAATCAATTATTCTTTCTGAAAATTCACATTTAATTAGTGGTGAACTATTAGAAAAATTTACGATTTTTATTGATAGAGTAATCTTAGAATTTCGGAATCATTTTATTCATTTTCATAAAGCTATTGAAGAAATTAAACAAATTTTGCAAAATTGTTATAAATTAAAGGAAGAATCAGATGGATTTCAAAGCACTGGCAGTTCTTCTGAAGAATCTAAAGATAAATATAAGGAATCTAATGATCATGAATTGAAGAAGAGTTATGAAGTATTACTAAATGAAAACAACAATTTCAAACAGAATGTAAATATGTTTAGATATTTTATAAAAGGAAAATTTTGCTCAATTCAATGTTTGATCTTATGTTACTTTAACAGATCAATTATTTATTCAAATTATGTGATGTTGAAAGAAGTGAGAATTTATTGACCGATTGGAATAAACTTCAAACTATTCATGAGAATTTAGTTGAAACAAGTCGAAAACTGAAACATGAATCGGAAAATATTGAAAACAATTCTAAGAATGAAGAAGAATCAATATTCAGTATAATTGAAATAATTTCTGAAATCGAATTAGAGTTAGAATTATTAGGAAGAAATCAAAAGTCTCTCGATTATGTGATAACAAAGTTTTCATCAAAACTTAACAGTTCTAATGGAACTCAAGATTCTGTTTGTTTGCTTTCATTGAAGAAAATTGTATTACAATTATATAAAAACCAATTAAAATGGAGTCACTTATTACCTAATCATAGTTTGGTCACTTTCAACGTTTCAGAGAGTACTGACGATGAAGACTATGATAAGAGTCATTCGAAGAACAGTGAATCTAAAACAAGTATTGGATGTGAAGCTGGAAATTCTGTTTCAGAAAATATTTCAGTTATAAATACTATCGAAGATTTGTCGAGTGATTTATTAGATAAAGCCCTAATCGATGACATTGATATTGAAAGTATTAATTATATTTTACTGAACAGATCATTCAATCATAACATCCACTCAAACCTTGAAGTTGTGAATGAAGAGGAAGAAGAAGAAGAATATGTAGATAACGAAAGAGAAACAGAGGAAGAAACTGAAGATGAAGAGAAAACTATCGAAGAACTGCAGTTTGACGAAGAACTAGACAATGAGCTGAATGATGAAAATATGAAAATAACAAGTTTAGCAAATAATGGCTGTGATAAGACTGAACTCATAGTTAAACAAGTTTTAAATGAAATGATTGATGCAATCGATAAAGATTTTGATGAGCAACAAATCAAAAATAATCAGTATGAGAACGATGTTATGATAATTAAAGGTCTGAAAACTGAAGAAAATACAACATTTGTCCCAAAAGTTGAAAGAGAAGACAGAGCTCATGCTTCAACTCAGGACTCGTTTCAATCATTGAGCGAAATCAATGAATTGCCATTCGTTAAAGTGAATGCTATGGCAAACAATAATACACAGTTATATGAGGAAAAACTGACTGACTCTGCTTTCGCCTCTGAAGATAACTGTTCCAGTCCTGAAGCGACTAATAATAAAGAAAAAAGTAA